>RJWJ010001469.1:110742-131212 GCA_004363605.1 Indri indri
ATATATATATATATATAAAATTAGCTGGGCATGGTGGCGCATGCCTGTAGTCCCAGCTACTCGGGAGGCTGAGGCAGGAGTATTGCTTGAGCCCAGGAGTTTGAGGTTGCTGTGAGCTAGGCTGATGCCACGGCTCTCTAGCCCGGGCAACAGAGTGAGACTCTGTCTCAAACAAAAACAACAACAACAACAACAACAAAAAGCTAATGATGTCTGTTTGGTGGTCCAGCACTGGTATTATCCACTATAGCTTCATGAAACCTGGTCAATCAATTAGAGGAGGTGTCTACTGCAACCAACTGGACAAAATGATGAGGATGCTTGAGATTAAGCAGCCAAGATTGGTCAATACAGATAGGACAATCCTCTTACAAGACAACACTCAACCACATGTCGCACAAACAACACTGCTCAAACTACATAGGCCGGATTTGGAAACTGTCATCCACCATATTCACCAGACCTTGCACCAACTGACTACCACTTCTTCCAGGCTTTGGACGACTTCTTCAAGGAAAAACATTCAATTCTCAACAAGCTGTGGAAAACGCCTTTCGCGATTCATCGCCACTCACTTTCCAGGCTTCTTCGCTGCTGGCGCAAACAAGCTACTTTTAAGATGGCAAAACTGTGTCGATAGTTTAGGTGCATACTTTGATTAGTTGTACTGCTTCTTGTTTGAGATATAATAAACTAAACTTTTGGTTCGAAATCGAACATTTCATATTTAATGACCTAGTATTATTTCTACCATTCATACACTCTCTCTATATGAGTATTATTTCTCACGATATTATGTAGGTGTTATCTCTTCAGCCACAGTTTTCAAGGGCACAAGCTATATCTTAAACGTCTTTGTTTTCCTCATAGTGCTTAGTAGGGCATTATTCTCTTAACAGGAATTCAAAAAATATCCCAGAGAATCTTAGCATAAAAGAGATCTCAGAGGCCAATCCAGTTCAATCTTTCCCCTAAATCATTATTTTCTTTTTGCAACACCCTAGAGACAATCGTCTATACTCTATCTTGAATACAAGTATATATTTTTACGTGAGCACAGCTGATGACAAGGAGTTCACTACTTCACAAGGCAACCAGATTTATTAAGTAGTTGTCATTATGAAAATCTACCCTGAGGAGATGGAAAAACGGGCAGCTTCTGAAAAAATGACTTGGTCATACTCATTCAAGAACTATATAAATTTTCAAGCTCTGTAAATTTGCCTCCTGAAACTATATCCATAGAAAGTAAGAAAAAAATGCTTTCACATGTACAAAGGTATTTATTATGACATCATTTAAAATAGCATATTCAGGAATGAACCTAAATGTTTAAAAGTAGGGAAAAAGTAGAGAACCTAAATAAAACAAAGTCACTAAAATTAAAAAATATGAAGATTAAGGTGGTACATAATTATAAAATTAATATTGTTAAGCATAAAAGTTAAATAAATTTACATGTACACCATGATTAAAATCATACACAAATGTGTATATCTATGGAAAAATACCAAAGACGATGGGACATGTAAAAATAAAAACAGTATTGATAGGATGGTAAGACAGCTGGAACATTTGCATTACTTTTTAAAACATTTTTTTTTTTTTGAGACAAGGTCTCACTCTGTTGCCCCGGGTAGAGTGGCATCATCATAATTCACTGCAACCTGAAGCTCTTGGTCTCAAGGGATCCTCCTCCCTCAGCCTCCCAAGTAGCTGGTACTACAGGCACACGCCACCACACCTGGCTTATTTTTTTTATTTGGTAGAGACAGGGTCTCGCTCTTGCTCAGGATGTAAATTACTTTAATGTTATAATACTGCTTTGAAATTTTTTAAGAGAAAATTATTCCTTCTATTGAGCCCAAATCAACCTCTGCCCCCATTATAATTTTTACCTACTGATTCTCATTCTGCCCTTTGAAATTACACAAAATAAATTAACTTGAAACGTTTGAAAATGATAATCATTGTTTTAGTACCCTCACTCTGGCACTCTGGAAGGACAGGGGGGCAATGATGATATCAGGGGGACACATTTAGGAGACTCAGCTGTCGTTCACCAAGAAATCAATGATGACAGCCTGAATCAGCACAGTGGCAATAGTGCCAGACTTGAGACATATATCAAAGGTAGAAAAAACAGAAACAGTAACCCAAAGGATGTGGGAAACAAGAAAATAGGAGTTGAACGCATTCCTGCTCATGTTGCTTGGAAAAGTGATGGTGCAATACCAAGATAAGGAATCCAGGAGGAGGAAGAGCATGTTTAGTCAGAAGTTGAAATTCAATTTGAAGATATTGAATTTGAGGTACCTGTAGGATGTACATGTCCATATAGTGATGGAAAGATCAATTTGGAGTCAGAGAGACAACACTAAACCAGAGGAGCAGAAAAAGGCAAAGATAAAAGAAAACATGAATGAAATAGAAAACAAACAAAAAAAGCAATAGAAGTGAAGATGACTTCTTCACTTCACAACTAAAAGATGACTTCTTGAAAAGACTAATAAAAAATACTAATTTTTGGCAAATATAATAAAAAAAGGTACACAAATAAATAGCACCAGATATGAAGAGGAAAAGAACTACAGAAACAGAAGAGATTTTTTAAATTATATGAGAATTCCATGAATAACTTCCTATCAAAATATACGAATACCTGAAGGTAGAGAGAAAGACCAGGTATTCATATTTTTTGGTATGAAGTTATTCATGTAGGTTTTATAATTTAAAAAAATCTCTTCTATTTCTCTAGTTATTTCCCCTTTTTAGAGAAAAACACAAACAGTACATGTCTGTAACTTTGAAGTAGATAAAAATGTCTTAAGCAGTACCAAAAACTGTTGACTATAACTGAAAAGATTGATAAATTGGAATATATTAAAATTGAGATCTTTGTTCATAAAACACCTCACTAAGAGAGTAAAAAGGCAACTTAAAGTTGAAGAAGATATTCACAATACATATATCTGACAAAGTACTTATATGCAGAATATATATGCAGAACTCCTACAAATCAATAAGAATGAAAGAGAACCCAAGAGAAAAAAAATGGCACACACTTCCAAGAGTTAACCTCACAAAAGAAGATATTCAACATGGCCAATAAACATATGAAAAGGTGCTCCCCTACATTAGTTATGGGGGAAAGGCAAATTAAAACCACAGTGACATACCTCTGCACATCCACCAGGATGGAAAATGCCAAGGGTTGGTGAGGATGTGAAGCAACCACAACTCTCATACACTGCCAAATGGGAGTGTAAATTGGCACAAATACTTTGGAAACTATTTTGCAGTATTTTTTAAAGCTAAATGTACACATTCCCTTTGATCCAGAAATTCTACTCGCAGTAATTCTATTCTCACCAGAAATGTGTACATATATCACTAAAACATATTCCAAAATGTTCAGAGCAGAATTATTCATACTGGTCAAAAATTGGGAATTATCCAAATGCACATCAACAGTAGAATGGATAAATAAATTGTGAGAATGGTCTACAACAACATGTAAAAATATGATAAATTTCACAACCTAATGTTGACTGAGAAAATAGTTCATACTCTATGATTCCACCTCTGTAAAATAAATAGAAGAAGCTAATTTATGCTAATAGAAGTCTAGATAGCAATTTTATTGTTGAGTAGAATGGTGACTGCAAAGTAAGATTGGGTTTCTGGGGGGCTGGTAGTATTCTGTCTCTTGATCTGACTGCTGATTTCACATGTTTATTCAGTAATGCTGGGACAAGGGTAAGATAAGCAAGATACCCTGAGAGCCAAATTTAAGGAGGCTCTCACTCTTGGCACCTGAGATCTTCCTTAAAATGTGTTCCCTAGGTACTTTGCTTGCCTCACCCTCAAGCCCTAGTGTTCAGTAGGTTTGTGAATATTTACTGAACTGTATCATTATGATACATATGTTTTTCTGTATGTATAGTATACTTGAATTTTAAAATGCTAACAGAATCTGTTCTACCTCATACCACAAATAAAAATAAACTCCAAGTGGTTAAAAAACTAAATGTGAAAAGAAAAACTTTAAAATTTTTAAATAAAATGTAGGATAATACTATTAATGACCTCAGGTAGAGAAGGATTTCTTAAGAATATCCAAAAGTGTATTAAAGGAAAAGATTAAACCACACTAAAATTAAGAACTTATTTTTATCAAAAGACCTCTTAAAGAAAGTGAAAAGACAAGCCACAAACCTGAAAAAAATTGCAACATAAATAAGTGAAAAAGAATTATAATTCAGAACATATTTTTTAAATCAATAAGGAAAAGATAAATAACCCAACAGAAAAGTATATGAAAGACCTGAACAGCTACTTCATATATAAGAAAACCAGAATGGCCAAAGAAAAAATGCTCAAACTCACTAATAATCAGAGAAAATAAAATAAAATCATGAGGTATTACCATTTCATATCTAGCAGATTGGCAGAAAATATAAACTCTGACAATACTAAGTGTTGACAAGAGTATAAGTTGGCACAATCACTTTGGAAAACAGTTTTGTGTTACCTAATAAAGTAGAAAATATGCAAGCCTAAAACTCTTTGGTATGTTCCCAAGAGACAGTCTTTGACGTGTGTACCAGGAGATAATGTACACGAATGTTTATAACAACTAAAGAGAAGGAAAGAATGTCTATCAAGAGTAGAATACTCTACAGCAGTGAAAATGAAAGAACAACAATCACACACAGAATGAATGTTAATTTTGATGGTCAAGCGAACGACAAAAATCATAGAACACTCAGGGTACGATTACTTTTATAGAAAATGTTAAAACAAGCAGATATAGACGGTAAAACTATAAAGAAGAGCAAGGGAAGAGTTACTGTAAAAGTCAGGAGAGTGATTACCTTTGGAGAGGGTGGGTACAATCAGGGGAGGGGGCACATGGTTCTAAGGTAGTGGCAATGTTATACTTTTTAGCCTAAATGGAGGGTATATGGATGTTCTCACTATTCTGTAAACTGTATATATTATTTTTATGTATTCTACTGTATGCATGATACATTTCAAAATAAAATAATTTTTAAAAGCAATAAAGGTTCCACATGTGTATACACATGTGTGAGTATGTCTGTATGTGTGTGTACTCCATGAAGGAATACAGTAAGAATCCTTGCGGGAAAATGTCTGTCCACATAACCAAGAGTTGACTATTATTTTGTTTTCACTCTGCCTTGGGTTTATCCACAAACCTTATCTTCCTCAACCCCCTCCCACCCAATTATCCCAGTAATCAAGAGCTGATTTATATATCCAGTGAGTATTAATACTTAGAATAATTTTTTTAAACCCTAAAATTATGTTACTTACAAATGAAAGGGAGAAAACCTCAAATTTCCTAAATTTATGGGAACCTTTAATAAAAGAAATATATTAGAAAATATTTTTTTTCTCCTAGTGATGGACAATTTCATCTAATAAAATACATTTCCTTCTTGAAGACTATACATTTTTAGATTAAAAACTTCTTGACATCAGGGGCTAGTTTTCTTTCAGTTTTTATGCCTGGCACACTCTACGTGACATGATCTGTATAGGAACTGAAAAATGTCAAAGTGTTTAACTGAAGCAATGGAGGTCATGAAAGTTTTGCCTTACTTGCTTGTTGCATTCCTCTTCTTCCTCATCACAGTCTAGACCCTGATGGGCAATCTCAGTAGTGTTGTTCTCCTGAAAGAGACTACTCTCCAAATCAGACGCTCTGGCAGCCTCAGTCGTCAGTTTTATTTTCATGCTATGAAAGCCAGTGGAGACCAATCCCACTTGCAGGTTGACAGGCTCCCCCTCAAACAGCAGGAAGCGTGAATTCAACCCTGCTTTAAAACCAGGGGGTTGGTAATCATGTGGGGTCACTGCAAAACAAAAAAGGCAAAAAGCCATGAAAACTGAGTTTCAATAGAACAAGTCGGATTAATCTTTCATGTATGGCAATAGACGTCTCTTTCAGATGCTTGCAAAATCCTTCTACTTATATAAAACATTACTTCACCACTTAAGAAGAAATTTGACTAAAGGTCTCTACCTACCTGTGTTATAGTAGTGGAGTTTCATAGTAAGTATAACATCATTAGGAAGGGGTCCAAGGTTCTGCATCAGCATATACAATTGACGGATCAGTAGAACACTGGCTTTCTTAATATCTTCACTCTTTGTCCCACTTTTGAAGCTTGTGCTACTCCTATAACCACACAGAAAAACAGCATACTTCTTAATCATATACAACATTGATGATCTATTCCAAAAGGAACAAAATTTTTGACTATATGATTAAATAAATATAAATCAAACATCAGAACATTTTGAGGCTATTTTTAGAATGTAAATAAGGAGAACAATTATACTTTTTGCGAGGTATATACAAAAGATTTCTCTTAAGTAGCAAACACCCTTAAGGCATTTAAAGTATGACCTTATTTTTTAAAATTTAATTTACAAATAACCACATTCCACAATAGTGAGAACAATGGATGTGGAATCAGGTTACTTGGCATCTAATATTGGCTCTGATGCTAATTAGCTAAGTGACCTCGGTCAAGTCACTTAGACACACTCTAGGTCAGTTAGCTCATTTGCGAGATAAGCTTACAGACATTTCTACATCTCTCCAAGCATCAAATCAAAAACCAGCTCTTGGCCTTTCTACCATCTGATTATCTTTCGAAAGTATCCCCTCCTCACTCCTGTATGGATTACCATAGTGGCCATCTAATTATTCTTCCTGCTTTCCTTCTTGTCCACACTGCAAAATATACTCCACATCACTGCCAAAATAATATTCCTAATAGGAAAATATGCTCACATCACCTTCTTGCTTAAAATTCTTCTATTACATCCATCACTTTCCAATCAAATTCAAGGGTGGTGTGCGTGCAATGCCTTTCATGAAAAGTCACACCCTCACCTCCACCCTCAACTGCAGCCACTACCCAGTTTCCTCTTACCCACATGCATTTGCGTGTGCTGTTCACTTTGCTTATATTGTGCTTTTCCACTTCTCTTCCTGACTCTCTCAAATTCATCCTTTAATATCTAGCTCATGTGCCACCTCTTCGAGGAAGTCTTCCCTGATAATCTCCTCACCTTACCCTCAGGATAACCGTCTCCCTCTAGATTGTTAAGTGTCTACATCTTTCATCTCCACAGTACAGAGTTTGGTGCCAGCTACTCAATAAACACTTTTGAATTAATGAATGAACAAGTTGGACTAAATTACTTTCCAATTCTAAACCTTTTTTATTTCTCCCCAAAGTTTTCTTCCCCGATTAGCCTCACATGTGCATAATTTCCAGGAAGGACTATGACTGCAATATGTTTCACTGTACATTGCACATAGTAAGCACTCAATACCGGAAAATAATCCTAAGTAATTGAACTGTTGAGTTTTTCCCCAACTGATCTTTGGAGGCAGTGTGAATTTATAAAGCAAACCTTTATTAAGTGAATATATTAGCTCCTTTTCCAATTTTGAACAACTTAAAGTTTTATCTACCAGGAGTCAACCAATTTGAACGTAGGTAACCAGAGTGAAGGGCTACAGCCATGTAACTCATAGGATCCTCTAGGATCCATCAGTGAAATCATATTCAGGACTCCCATTTAAACAAATGCCGGTCTTTGGTGTCTAGGAAATTAGTAATATGCACTACCTTCTCTCCTCCTTAGTGTGTAAAAGATTTGGCCATTTCTGTTTTACTGCTTACCTCTTGGCATATGTGCTTTCAAAACAAAAGAGATTTATCTGGTCATCAGTAGTACATATGGTTGAGTTTTGGAGAGTAAAAGACAACCGTTTTATGTCAGAAAAAAATGTATAAAAAGTGCTGTATAAGCTGTAAATGTTATACATATGTTAGCTAATGATGAATAATATTTAATTCCCATTTTTGGAAACTGACTTTCTCTTCAGATCTTAGTGCTGTCTGTAGGTTTTAAAAATGCGAGGATAATTAAGGAAGTGAATCTTGGAGAGAAATCCTCATGCTCACAGTAGATGATGAGAGTTAGGCCACATTTCTCTTCAGGGTCATTCCTTTCAGGGGCACCCATGCCCCTTATCTGCAGCCCTCTACTACCCAGGGCTTCTCACCATCCCCACACCTTCCACTACTGTGCCATCTCATTGACAACACTCAGCTCTCTGTGCCTCCTGGCTGATCTGAATCCAAAAGCTACTGGGAGAAAAATAAATGTTGCTCCAGAATAAAACATCTCCATCTGCACTGGGGACCTTCTGAAGCAAACATTCTTGTCTTTGCTATTTAACCCATTAGTATACCTAAAATGGGGAATTTTAGACTTGATAGGAAAAGGCAGTGCTTTCCAGTCTTTTCCATACAAGGACACACATAAAAAATGATATTTGTATGATATACTGGGGTAAGCAGATGAGAATATTTGTGTATGTAGCCAAACAGCCCAGGGGTTTTACCTACCTCAGGCCCAGTCTGGCTACATTGAGGGTGGAGACAATCAATATCTTGGCATAGCAATTGAGAAACTTTGGATTAACGACTAGACAGAGGCTTATGGAGTTCTTCAATCAACACCACGTAGAAGCCTTATCGATGTAATTTCTACTGCTGTGCTGCCCACCATTACCTCCACTCCCACCAGCTTAGGCCATGGGTTTCAGAAATTTAAACAATTATTACAGCCCCTTTTTATTATAGTGGTTTTTACAGGGTTTGTGGGGAAATTACAAAAGAAGTGTAAGACCTTTCTCTGGCCTCAAGAAACTTAGGTTTACCTCAGTCCTATTTCTCACGTTCATTAAACAAGTAGATTCTACCTGTCAAAATCCATAGTGGCTCCTTCTTTTGAGTATTTGAATTTAAACTGGTATATTTCAGTCACTTTCTAGAAAAAGCAAAAGGAATAGAGAAAGAAATTAATTTAGAAAAGAAATCCAGAATCTTACCTGATAATAATCAAGGAACATTTTCATTACATACCTACTATACTTTCTACATATCTGTTTATTTCACAGCATTACATGATTCAGGAGTAATATTTCCAAATACAAAGACAACTTAGTTTTTCTCTTCCATGCTAAAGATGAGTTAGATGGCAAATATTATCCTTACCATCTTAAAGCTGGAAAAACTAAGGCACTGAGTCAACTAACCCAACTATGTAAACGACAATGGAATCAGTTGAGAAAATATTCATTCTCATAACAAATATTCTATTGAATGTCTACTTTGTGCCAGGCACTGGAGTCACAGTGGTGAATAAGACAGAAGAGGTCCCTGTTTTTTGGAAATATACAGTCTGGTTGGGGAGATAATAAATAGGTAACCAAATAAAATAATTTCAGATAATGTAAGTGCTATGAATAAGCAGATGCTGTGATAGAGAATACATGAAGGGGAGAAGTGCTGATTTGGTTTGGAAGGGCCAAGGAAGGCCTTGATGAAAAGGCAATGCTTAAGCTGAGCCTTAAGAAGGGTCAGTCATGGGAGCTGGGGTGCCTCAGGCAGAGGGAACAGCAATACAAAGGCTCTAAAGTGGGAAGGGATGCCTCTTCCAGGACCAGAGAGGAGGCCAAGTGGCTGGAGATGAATGACCAAGGGGGAGAATGTAGATGAGGTTGTAGAGGAGATTGTGGGGCCTTCTTAGCCGTGGTAAGGGGTTTGGATTTTATTCTAAGAAAACCAGAAGTCTATTGAAGGGTTTTAAGCAGATGAGATACCCTGGCTACTTTAAGAGTACAGAGGGTGCTATAAACATATTATCCTGGATGGAGCTGGAGCCCATTTTACTAAGTATCACAAGAATGGAAAAACAAGCACCACATGTACTCACCATCAAATTGGTATTAATTGATCAACACTTAGGTACACGTGTGGTAGTAACAATCATCGGGTGTTGGATTGGTGGGAGGGGGGAGGAGGGGATGGGTATATTCACAACTAATGGGTGCAGTGAACACCATCTGGGGGATAGATACGCTTCCAGCTCTGACTCAGGCAGGGCAAAGGCAATATATGTAACCTAAACATTTGTACCACTGTAATATTCTGAAATAAAAAAATATACATATTAAGAAAAAAAAAACAGTACAGAGGGGAAGAAGTGGAAGCCATGAGAGGCATTAAGAGGCTACTGCAGTAATTCAGGGAAGACTATAATGGCAACAGGAAAATTAGAAGAATTAGAAAACAAAACAGGATCTACAATATTAAGTCTTATTTTTTCAATCCTGCACTAAAAACTAGATAATACAGCTATCTGTTCTCCTCACTGTTAAGAAAGCTAGAAATAAAGAGGGATAAATTTCCTCATAAGAGACATACTCCATTTAAAATAAAATGATTGTCTTAGGCCAGCTGCTGTGGCTCACGCCTGTAATCCCAACACTCTGGCGGCTGAGGCGGGAGAATTGCTTGAGGTTAGGAGTTTGAAACCAGCCTGAGCAAGAGGGAGACCTACATCTCTACAAGAAATAGAAAAAAATATCTGGGTATGGTGGCACACTCCTGTAGTCCCAGTAACCTGGGAGGCTGAGGCAGAAGGATCTCTTGAGCCCAGGAGTTTGAGTTTGCAGTGAGCTATGATGATGCCACTACACTCTACCCGGGACATCAGAGCCAGACTGTCTTAAAAAAAAAAAAAAATTGTCTAGTAGTTAAAGTAAATGTTTGGCCCAAATACGTCGTGCAGTTTGTCCACAGAGCTGGAGAAGGTGTAAAAAGACGGTTACAGGATATGAGCTTAAATCAGAACACAAAAAATACCCCTCATTCATCTGGTTCAGTATTTGATCCTTGACAATGTGAGAATGAGAATGTTAGATTGATTAGAAAAGGTCTCGCTGTTCCTGTTACTTTAAGATTTAGTCTCCCAGCTCTGCTGATCTTAAACCTTAACATATAACTTAAGCACAAGTGATCAGGTCCTGGGAAAATTGGCTCATGCTGCCTAAACTCTAAGGTGACTGATTTGTAATGGAGTTAATTTTAAGAGAAAAGTATTTTCCTAATAAGACAGTCGACTTGAGAATCAAAGTTCACAAGTCTGCTTTGTGAATATAATAGTAGAGACAAGTGAGATTAGAGGCGCCTGCAGGTGCCTACAGCAACAGGGTCACTCCAGATAGGCTAGATACACAGTGTCCTCTCTTAGCCAATGCTGGGTTGTAATTGCCCTGTGAAGCAAACTGCCTATTCTTCCTGCCTCCCTGCCTGCCCATGTTTCTAAATCAACTCTAGCTTCTTTAATCCTCTGAGCTATCTTTTATTTTTTTAATTGTGTCAAGAATAAATCCTTTAGTATTAATAGTTGCTAATTCCATTTACACTTTATTATTTGATCCTTGAAGCAACTAATAAAAAAGTTAAGTTTATAATTGTTTTATGCTAATCCTTAATAACTTCAATCTGACTCTAGTTTATTAAGGAAAGTATATTTAAGCAGGCACTAATGACTAGGCTCTTCTTAACACCTCATAAGATGCTTTTTAGACCAATGTGTTGCATAATAAAGATGAACCTTTAAACAACTCATCAACAGTTTCTATTAATCATACTAAATACATTCACTTAGACCAAAGCAACAGCAACATATGCAGCCTTTCTGTCTTCCTCCACATTCCAATCCATTAGTAAGATGTTTCAGGTTTATATCCAAAGAGAATAGCAAGTCCATCTGGTATTTATTCTCTATTCTATAGTCAAAACCAGTTTTGGGGGGAAAAAAAAAATTTTTTAGATTATTAAGTATGAAATGTCCCATTTCCTTAAGTACTGTTTGACAGTTGATATCTTTCACACTTCTTGTTTTATTTTGATTGTGAAGGTACCTCCTGTCTTTCAAATGCATGTTGTGGCTTGTGATCATCTTTCAAATTTTTTTTAGAGCAATTTTTGTGAAATCATGGGTAAGTCAAAAATTTGTATTATTTTCAAATATGAGTTCCATCGTAGAACCAATGCAGCGCAGACAACTTGATATATCAGCAAAGTGTTTGGGAAGGATGTAGCTAATGAATGCACAGTATGTCAACGGTTTGAGAAGTTCTGTTCTGGTGACTGTAATCTTGATAATGAACCACATGGGAGACCTAAGACCAAGGTGGATAACAATGAGCTGAAAGCTGTAGTGGAAGCAAATCCATCTCAACCTATGCGTGAGTTAGCAGCAAGGTTTGACGTTACTATTCCAACAATATTGGACCATTTGAAACAAATCGGCAAGGTAAAGAAGCTGGATAGATGGGTTCCACATGAATTAAACAAGTGTCAGCAGAGAAGTCATCTGGAAGCTTGCCTTTCTTTGCTGTCATGACATAAAGGCGAACCATTTCTACACCGTTTTGTTACGCGTGATGAAAAATGGATTCTTTTTGACAATCACAAGTGTTAGGTTAGGCACAATGGCTGGGCAAAGATGAAGTGCCAAAACACAGTCCAAAACCAAATATTCATCAAAAAAAGCTAATGGTATCTGTTTGGTGCTCTAGCACTGGTATCATCCACTACAGTTTCATGAAACCTGGTCAATTGATTACAGTGGATGTCTACTGCAACCAATTGGACGAAATGTTGAGGATGCTTGCTGTTAAGCAGCTGAGATTGATCAATAGAGACAGGCCAATCTTCTTGCGAGACAACGCTTGACCACATGTTGCACAAACAGCGCTACTCAAACTACAGAGGCTGGATTTGGAAACTCTCTGTCATCCACCATATTTATCAGACCTTGCACCAACTGACTACCACTTCTTTCAGGCTTTGGACCACTTCTTGCAAGGAAAAATATTCAATTCTCAACAAGCTGTGGAAAATGCCTTTTGTGATTTCATCACCACTCACTCTCCAGGCTTCTTCGCCACTGGCATAAACAAGCGACTGATAAGATGGCAAAACTGTGCTGACAGTTCAGGTGCATATTTTGATTAACTGTACTGCTTCAAGTTTGAGATATAATAATTAAAATCGGACATTTCATATTTAATGACTTAATACAAATCAGACCATGTCACTCCTTTGCTTAAAAACCTCCAATGGCTTCCCACCGCTCTTAGAATAAAATCTAAAATTTAACTTAATCTACAAGGCCCTATTCATCTGTCCCCTGCCTACCTCTCTGGCCATATCTCTAACCACTTTCCCCCTTGCACACATGGCACCTTTTCTGCCCACAAACACCCAAGATTCTTTCCTGCCTTAGGGCCTTTGCACAGCTGTAATCTGAAACATGCTGTCTCCAGTTGGTAAGAATAATAATATTCGGGCACTGCCCTAAATGTTTTATATCAGTTCATTCTCATGTAGCCAACACTCTGAAATAGGTATTATTATTCTCATTATTGATAAAGCTAGTAAGTGGTAGAGCTGGGATTCGACTCCAGCACCTGCGAAGTTAATTACTGTGTTACTCAGCCTGTCACATACTGTTGTTCCTCACAGATCTGCATAGGCTGACTCCTTTGGGTCATTCAGTCTCAGCTCAAACAGTGGCCCCTCAGTTATACTGGGACTGCCCAATATAACCCAGCCATCCAATCCCTCCTTCTCCATTCTCTACCTCGGCACTCTCCAGCACACCACCTTTTAAAATTTTCATCACAGCATCATATCTGAAACTATTTGTACTAATTTTTATTTACTCATTTATTGTTTATCCTCCATCATAGGAATATAAGCTTCTAGAGAGCAGCAACCTTTTCTATCCCATTTGCTGCTGTGTTTTTTTACCTTGAACAGTGCTAGGCACATAAAAGGAACCCAATTAATATTTGCTGAATGAATAAATATTCAGCCAGGATAGAGTTCATACTCAATTAGGATTTCATCCTACAAAGATTTTTTTTTTTTTAACAAAGTCTCTAATGGTATATCGTGGCTAGAAACAGGGGCAATGTATAGTTCAGTTCCTGAAGCAGTCTATTAAAAGTGAGTGTTAGGCTGGGTGTGGTGGCTCATGTCTATAATCCTAGCACTTTGGGAGGCCAAGGCGGGAGGATCACTTGAGCCTAGGAGCTGGAGATCAGCCTGGACAACACAGTGAGACCTCATCTCTACAAAAAGTTAAAAAATTGACCACCTCCACTAGGCACAAAGGAATAGATGGTGAAACAGTAAGATTTATGTCCTCGCAATATTCATATGTAGTAATTATTTTTGATCTAGCATGCATTAATTTGTATAAATCTTTCTTTAACATATTTACATTTTGGCATCCATATCTTATGAATACCTCCCACGCATTTGGTAGTATGTGCCTATAGAAAAGCTACACTATCACTCTTCACTACTTTAGTTACTTTTGCTGTTTCATCTCTTTTTTTTTTTAAAGAGAGGAGGATCTCACTATGTTGCCCAACCTGGTCTCAAACTCCTGAGCTCAAGCCATCCTCTCACCTCAGGCTCCTGAGTAGCTGAGACTACCGCGGTGCTCCACCATGCCTGGCAGTATTGGTTCATCTCTTTCATGAGATGGAGCAACCAGAAAAAAAATTCAAGTGCAAAAGCACCACAACTTTGTGCAATGCCAAAAACTCTATTGGCCTTCTGAACTAGGGAAGCACACTTGTTTGATTTAAGGCAGACATTCTCAACTGTTGTACCATGAGATACTCTTCACAAGAGTACTCCAAATTTTAATTCACATATAAAGTGTATTTTTGCTTCAGGTAAATATTAACATTATTATTTTTTGTGCAATTTTGTTTGGGAAAGGATATACTTCTAGGCACATGACTCAAGAAACATGGCACAATATCAGATAAATGCCAAAATCTATGTTTATGTGAGAATGTTTTGTAAGTATATAAGAGAATGAGATCAGGGAGGTAAAGAGTTGTATCAGTAACTTGATGCTAGGTACCAACCATAAAACAATGTAACCTTATGGACGCTTTTTAGGCACTATGAACATTGCTATACCATAGTAGTAGTTGCTCTGTACTTATTGCTGACTTGTTTCATGTTCTTTGGAGTCTTTTAATACCTTTCAGCATGGTACAGAATTTTTTAGTAATCAAAAGTGTGCCATGAACACATAGAGGTTAAGGATGACTACTAAAGGGAACAATCTGTAAACATTCAAAATATTTGTTCCTGGGTGATAAATGATAGCTCAGAACTTACCATATAATAAGCTTTTTGTTTCCTAACTTCATTATTATATATGTCTGCATCAAAAGTAATTTAACAGTTTTCTTCCCACTCTATAATATTTTTCTGTAGATAAGTTCAATTTGCTCAGGATTTCACAACCCCCAAAACCAGTGGTTTCAAACTAGGAGCTCTGCATGCATAAGAAAACATGATAAACACTGCACTAAGAAAATTACCAATTATTAACAATTTATCAGGAGGTTTTAGGATGGGAAACTTCCCCTCAAACCTACTGGGGCAAAAAAGTATTTTGAAACTAAACAAATGGCAAAGATAAAAAGACAGAACTAGTTTGGGCATTGTGGAATTGTTACCACCTATATGCAAGAGTTTTCTTTCCCCTTGCTTGAAAAGCTATATGTTATCATGCAAAGAAAGGATATTAACAGCTAAAAACAATTTAGTGTTCAATACCACCAGTTAGGCTAAATCCATAGGTTTAGAAAAGGAAAACTGAAAGCAAAGAAAAAGGAAAGAAAGATAGGAGGAAGACAAAGAGAATGAGAACGGAGGGATTCTCCCTCCATTTCTGTGCCCCAGCCACAGCCACCATTCAAAGCGGCACAAGTAACTATTATGTTACTTGGCACTGACATTCACTCTGGGAGATAGAAAACAAGACAAGACTCTTATACACAAGAAGGCACAATCTGGTTGGGGAGATAAAGTAATCTACATGAATCAGTTGAGAGTGTTAAGTTGTGAGATTCTTCCAGAAAAGGAATTTAGAGAAGAAAGAAGTTAATGTAGATAAAATAGCCAAAGAGGTTTTCATGAAAGACTTGAACATAAGTTGGCCTTGAGGATGAGTAGGATTCACTAAGCAGAGAGGAGAAATCTAGAGAGAGAAGTTAAGAGTGAAAACTCTGAAAATCTATGAAAATGTCAAAAAGAGAGAATGCAGTAGGCAAAAAAAAGTTTGGAATTATGCCATATCTCATTTATTTTCCCAAAAGGCCATAACTGAAAGGATTCAGAAACAATTAAAATAAATAATGAAGTGTGGTCTTACACATTATACATTAAGAGAGTTTTAATGTTAACTAGTTAGGGAATAGGCTCATTTCTACTCAATGCTTTTTTTCCCCCGATACCCCTAGACAGTTTTTGAAAATCTCATGATAAAGGATAGGTCAAGTTTATAATAAAATATACTGAAAGAGTTCACTATGAGTTCCTCTGCTCATATAGTAGTCTAATAACATAATCTAGATAGCCTCAACTCAGGTAAACATACTTAAATATAATATACATATACTGCCCACCTATATGTGTGTCTTCTTACCTCAGGTTCCTTGGGATTTGTGTAAAGCTGTTTAAGGAAAAATAAACAGCATTTACTTTCTAGAACTTAATAGATTACTCCTCATGGAATATATTTTTTCTATATAAAGAGTTTGATTTGTTATCTATTAATTGAGTACTGACATATATTTCAAGCTAGAGATAGGATATGCTTTTATTTTGTAAACAAAATCTATAGAATATTCTGTGAACACTGAATAAAAGGAAATTGACAATATGGTATTTATAATTACTAAGACTGAGCTACAAATAAACTCTGAATAATTTGTTATAGTTTAAAATTTTTAAATAAATCATATATTTAAGACTCTCAATGGTATCTTCTCATTTTCTACTCCTAAATACACACATCATGATATACCCAGAGGTATACAAAATTTCAAAAAAAGTCTATAAAAGTTCAAAAACAAAAATCTTTGAGTCTGTAAAGTAACTAAAAAAAATGAAATCCCGAGAGCCAACAGATGAAGCAGATAGTACATCCTATATATGTTTCCCATGTATTATAATATACCAAAGAAATATATCATTTGTAATCTTTTATTAAAACTTTTGATAGATCTTATTTTTTTAATTCCAAAATGTCATAAGACAGATAAAGAGAGTCAGGAAGGAAGTGAGAGAGGACTGTTTTAATGTTTCACTTGCCGAAAGACAATGAAGTAGAGACAGAGACTTGGTCTTTAAATGTGTACTTACTGTAAGTACTGCCATGTGTAGCTTCAAGAGAAAGAAAAAAATTATTGTTATTATATACTTGCACTTATATTATTGTTATTTTCAATGGAGGCTAATTAAAATATTATTTCCGAGAGGTTCCAAAGATTTGGGTAGGAAAAAATGTTATTTAGAAGGTCAGAAAAAGGAATACAGTTAACCCTCGGTATCTGAGGGTGGATTGGTTGCAGGACCCCCTGTCACTATCAAAATCCAAGTATACTCAAATCCTACAGGGAGTATAAGAAATATCAGCCCTCCACATGTGCGGTTTTCACATCTCACAAATACTCTATTTTCGATCTACTTTTGGTTGCAGATGCAGAATCTACAGATATGGAGGGCTGCCTGCATTTATTGAAAAAAATCCGTGCATTAGTGGACCTATACAGTTTAATCCCATATTGTTCAAGGGTTGACTGTATTTTTTTTGGTCAAAATTAATTTTATTTTAAAAATATATTGCATGTTAACAATCTTATATCAATTTTTTTGCATTATAAAGGTATATTTCCTAGATATCTGAAAACTGATTCTTTCTTATCATTTTTTAATTGATATATAATAGTTGTACATATTTTGGGGGGACATATGATATTTTGATACCTATATACAATGTATAATGAGTTCAACTCTACACCTCTAGATTACTTATAATACCAAATACAATGTAATAGTTGTTGCAATGCATTTTAAAATTTGTATAATTTTTTATTATTGTATTGTTATTTTTATTGGATTTTTTTGTGAATAATTTTTGACTTGTGTTTGGCTGAATTTGCAGACTCTTATTGCTCTTATATGGAGGGCTGACTGTACTAATTATTCATTCATTCAAGTGAATGCCTATTATAAATACACAGGGCTCTGCTGGAGACGAGAGAAATACAAAAAAGGTAACTATCCCTATTCACAAAATGTTATATTCCAGTTTGGGAGGCAGTTATATAAAATAATTCATTATTACTAAAAATTAAATATGCTACATCAAAAAAGTACCCCTTTTGAAACTAATTTACTAACATAAAAATCTAAGTGTGATATGTCTATAAAACTCTTACCCTCCCTACATATACACTACTATGAACAGATTCTCTCTGCTCGAAAGAGTAATAGAATGTATAGGTAGAGATATAATCAAGCCTATGGTAAATGTTTTAAAAACTATTAACAAATCAGAAAATTTCAGGACCGTAATTTCATATCAAAGGACTAAAATTTTACTGACACTGTGTGGCTATTTTGGTTACTGCACATAATTGTTTTTAAGACTACGCAGTGAAATTATAATTAATATGAATTATTTAATTAGTAGTTCATTCATTCATTCAAAAACAGACATGATCTCAGGGAACATGAAGACTAGCAGGGGAGACCAACATTTAAAAAACAAAAATAGCACCGACAGCTACATCATTACGACTGTGTTAATTGCTATGAAGAAGCAGCATAGGGTGCCACGAGAGCATTAAACAGAGGGATAATCTAGGCTGGGGGAGGAGGAGGAGTGCCAGGGAAAGCCTCCTTCGGGAAGTAAATATTTAAGTGGAGACCTGATGGATGAATTAGAGTTAACCAGGCAAAGTGTATGAGGCAGGGGAGAGCAGTTTCCAGACAAAAGAACAATATGTACAAAGGTTAAAGGAACTTGGCATGTTCTAGATTCCTTGCGTGGCTTGAACATAGGAGTGAGAGTGATGCCTCGGAAAGGCAGATAGGGATCATACAAGCCTTGCAGTTCACATGAAGGACTCCAAGCTTTATTTTAAAACCCTTGGAAAATTTTTAGGCAAAAGAATGACACGGTCAGACTCAGGTTTCTGAAAGAATGTAAGTGTGGACAATGGGCTGGAATGGTGGGGATTGAGAATGGGAATAAGGAGACAAGTTAGGTAGCTCTAACAATATAGTCTCTTTTTTATAATAATTTTCTAAAAATATATATACATGCTTATTTTAAAAAATTCAAGTATAATGTAAAGTACAAGAAATTGTAAAAATCATCTAATATTTCACAACTAGAAATAATCGTTCTCTTCAACAGAACATCTTTCACTACCTCTAGATACTCAAATTTGGTTTTACTCAAACTACTTTTAAAACATTATGTCTTACTAGCTACAAGATCACCTGAGAAAGCTTGTAAAATATTAACAACTGAAAAACAATATAAATACTGTTTACTTAAGAGTCTAAGTCATGGTGGGGCACGGCGGCTCATGCCTGTAATCTTAGCACTCTGCGAGGCTGAAACAGGAGGATCACATGAGCCCGGGAGTTTGAGGCTGCAGTGAGCTATGGTGATGCCTCTGTACTCTACCCAGGGCGACAGAGTGAAACTCTGTCTCAAAAAAGAAAAGGAAATTGAACCCTCCCCTTCACTCTCCACCCTTCATATTAAAAAAAATTTTTTTTTTTTTTTTTTTTTTTTGAGACAGAGTCTCACTCTCTTGCCTGGGGCGAGTGCCGTGGCGTCAGCCTAGCTCACAGCAACCTCAAACTCCTGGGCTTGAGCAATCCTACTGTCTCAGCCTCCCGAGTAGCTGGGACTACAGGCATACGCCACCATGCCCGGCTAATTTTTTTTTTTTCTATATATATTTTTAGCTGTCCAATTAATTTCTTTCTATTTTTGGTAGAGACGGGGTCTCGCTCTTGCTCAGGCTGGTCTCGAACTCCTGAGCTCAGAACGATCCGCCCGCCTCGGCCTCCCGGAGTGCTAGGATTACAGGCGTGAGCCACCGCGCCCAGCCTAAAAAAAATTTTTTTAAGGAGTGTAAGTTATTTATGTAAGATTTTGTCTTTTGCTGTCCCCAGTTAATTTGATTGAGTCAATCATACAGGCAGTCATTTAGTAAAATAAATTCATCAAACTAGCTAGATACTCTTCGTACATTACACTGCTGTGTTAGTACATCTAATACTGTAATTATTTAAGAAGTGACTCTTTCTACTAGACTGTGACCTCCTTGAGAGGGTGAATCACATATTACTCCCTTTTTTTTTTTTTTTTTTGAAACACAGTCTCACTCTGTTGCCTGGGCTAGAGTGCCGTGGCGTCAGCCTAGCTCACGGTAACCTCAAACTCCTGGGCTCAAGCGATCCTCCTGCCTCAGCCTCCCGAGTAGCTGGGACTACAGGCATGTGCCACCATGCCCGCCTAATTTTTTCTATATATTTTTAGCTGTCCAATTAATTTCTTTCTATTTTTGGTAGAGACGGGGTCTCGCTCTTGCTCAGGCTGGTCTCGAACTCCTGAGCTCAAACAATCCACCCGCCTCGGCCTCCCAGAGTGC
>RJWJ010001470.1:0-130908 GCA_004363605.1 Indri indri
GGTGGCGTGATTTCTCACCTTGCCCAGGTCCAGCAGTAGCGGTGGGGGTTGGTGCATGGTGGTGTGAGCCTTTGCCCCACCCAGGTCCATCAATGGCGGTGTTGCCCAAGTGATGGTGGTAGTGGCTGCATCACTCAGATGGCAGCAGCAGGCGCCAGTGGCTGCAGGCACTCGCTCTCTCCAGGTTCTGTGGCAGATGTGGCTGGGTGGGACTGCGCAGGCAGCAGCAGTGGGTTCCAGCTCCATGGGCACCCATTCTGCCCAGGTTCCCCAGGGGTGATGGAGACACAAGGCACCTGCCCACAGGACTCACAAGAGCACCCACCCTTCCTGCTCCTTCCCCAGCCTGGCAGGGGAGATGAGGAGGCAAAGCAATGGATCTGACCCCTAGATAGAGACAGCACTCTGGGGCTGTGACCTCAAAATGGCACCAGCCACAGTGCCTAGGGTTTGTAAGCCAGCAGGACCCTGCTGTGCCTTCTCTCCGGAGCAATGTCAGTCCACAGTCTCTATTCAGTTCCCTAAGTTAGTCCAGCAGCCTGCTATGGTGGAGGGGCCTTCCCACAGCTCTGATTGCAATGTCCATGCAGGAAGTGTGGAGCCCCAGGGTTCTCTCCTCTGTCCCTCCCCTACATGCAGGTGCCTTCCCCATGTACCTCTGATCCTGCCAAGTGGGTCACCCCAATTCCCTCTCCTTCACTTTGGGAGCCTCTCATCACTTCTTTGTGGATTCCCAGTGCTTTCCCTTAGATAATCAATCTGAAGGTAGTATCTACTCACCACTTTCAGTCTCCTCCATGACAGCACCATCTTGGCCCCTTCTAATTAGACTACTTCTACAGAGGCCTGCTTCTATCCTAATTGAGCAACTGGACTTTAATAATTTTGGAACTCATTCACTATGTGGTTAATGTACTTCTTCTATAGAGTATGCTCCCTGTTAGGTTTGTTCACATTATTCTACCCCTTTAAGCATTGTGCAGCTAAAACATTTTCTTCGTATGGCAATAACCAATGTGATTCATGAAATCATGTTTTGATCATCTCCTTCATATGCAACAGCTTTAGAACTAGCTTGAGAATACAGCAATGGCCAGCTTGTACAGAAAGAGACAAATGAGCTAAAGCAGAAATAGATGGTTTCACTCAATTTGCAGTTTCTGTATCCACCCTTAAGAAGGGTAGGCCAGTCAAAAATTTAAGTGTCTGGAAAGTTCAACATTGATTTGTCAGGATGAAGAGATCAGTGTAACCCTTCTTTCCTTTTAGCTCAAATGGCAAGTGAGTTGAGAGAACATTCAGATTTTTAAAAAATTTTTCTGACAAGTTTATTGGGGAAATGATAATTAAACATGGAGGTACTTTGGGATTTGGCCAGACAATATAATAACAAGCAAGGATGGGACCTCAAGTGAAGCAGGGAGACCTGAGTAGACTGGTAATTTGAGGAATGTCAGGATGTAGTGAGAAATTCACACCAGTGGGCAAGTTTTCAAAATTCTTCTCATATATTTGCCAGAGGCCTTTATGATATGTTAACTAAGAGGCTTGTTATTTTTAGAACTTCATTTCTCAAATGCTTCATTTTTAAGCACTTTATGAAAACAGACATGTTAAGACATAACTAAGGATTTTAATCTTTGACATTTGTGAAATATCACACTTACTGAGAGCCCACTGTGGGTACAATTTTATTCTGGGTTTTTCCAACCTGAAGAGTTGAGGTTTAAAATCAGAACACATCTAGAAATACAAGAAAATGTTCATTACTCAAATGGAGACATTAATAGCAACTACCTATAAAATATCTCTCCATCAAAAAGGTCTTAAAAACAAGTACAAAAGAGAGGATCCTCTTTCAGCAGTAGAAACCCACAAGGTCTTATCACATTTATGCCCCAGCACTGATTTCAGGTTTGTGGTAATGCCACCTACATGAATTACAATTTCACATTTCAGAGGCTTATCAATCTGGATATCTATGCTTTAAAAAAAAGAAACTATCAAAAGCAAGTAAGGAAAATATAGCTTGTCTTTGACACATTTCTAAGATACTATATAAAGGAAAACAAGAATTAGTTCGTGGAAGTTTCTATTTCTTTTAGATCAAGTTAATGAAGTCTCTTTTAATCACGGCCTTTAAGGATCTTAATAGTAGGAAAAGAAGCATTTACCCCAGCAATAACTGAACATTTCACCTATTAAGGGGTTAAGTGAATTGTAAAGAGGAGTGGCACATATTAGTAATTAGTGGTAAATCTTAAGACACCAGAAAATTAAAAGGAAAATAGTACCAAAAGCGTAGGTATCATCAAGAAATCACATCATGTACCCACCCCAAATGGTATAATGAAGCACACACCATCCAAAAACCATCACCATCATCCACTAAGGTTACAGAGTGATGCGTGAATTTACCTATTCACCTGTCCATGAATGTTTATGCCTATCTGTACTGAATTAAAAAACTTGAATTCTTTTTCATTATATTCTAGGTGAAGAGTAGGCAATTGTTAACTCAGAATTAATTGGTCCTTTCATCATTTCACTAGTGGTTCTCAACTTCATTCAAAAAAAAATTTGGATGGTTGGGGGAAGCTGATGGGAAAGATGAGGAGGAAAAAAAAAAAAGAGGCCTTTTATAAGGCCTAATCTAAAATTGGCTGAATTCAGGACTGAAATCTGGGAAAGCACAAAAAAAGAGCCATTGCTCTCTCCCCCATATCTACACCATATCTGAAAAGAAATACCTTGGATATGTTTCTAGATTAAAGAGTTAAAGCTGCCAAAGTGCCATTGCACAAGAAGCTGAGCAGGTAATAGGCAGTGTGACCAGTTTCTAAACTTTGCTCAAGAGATATAGGTTCAGACACAGTAACTCAGCTTGAGGCAACAATTTAGGACTGGGGACGACGGCTTTAATAACTAAAAGGCAACTGTTTTTCTGAAATTTCAGAATTATTTAAGTTGGGAAGGGTGAAATTTGTCTCTAAAAAGAAATATTCAAAAACTTTCTGATCATATTAAAACAGAATACAAGCAGAACAACATTTTAGTGCTGTTGGTATAACCCTTTTAATCCAAATCTATTTATTTTCTTCCTTGCTTACTAACTGCCTCCTGCCCCAAAGATTATATAGAAACAGTCTTGATACCAATCTATGTTATAGCTTCACTTTACTATTTTTTTGATCTGAGAAAGATACTGGGGCTCATGGTTTAGAAAAGTAAAGGAAAAGATAAATTAACACAATTAATACATTTTATTTTAAAGGTTTTAGAAGATGAGGGGAAGAGTTCACAAAAGTTACCTTAATCATTAAAAACCACAAAGTTGCAAAACTTTTAAAAAAAGAGTGCATACCAAAATAGCTTTTGGGAAGATGACATCTTAATAGTCTCATAAGTTGTTGAAGAAAGCATAAGAAGGCTTAAGATCTGGAGGATAACAGTTATATTTAAAAACATGCTAAAGAATAATAATGAAAATGAACATAAAAGAATAAGCAAAAAATATATTGTGTCTTAGAGGTAAATCCTGTCATAAATCAATATCATTTCTATAGGACTGTATAGTCCACTTCAACAATACTCAAATAACAAACATCCTATTACTAAAAGAGCTTCAACACTCCTTCGGAGTATGCTATTGAAGAATTCATCCTGCACAAAGGGTAAGCATGAAAAACATCCTGAGAGACTCAGAATATCCGCAGTCATGACACTGTTTCCCTAAATTGCACTTACTGGTCTTGAACCCAGTTGAGAGGGGATCAACTACAACTTGAAGCCTGTCCATTCTACGGTGGGGGAGTAATTTGAAGCCAAAGGGCACTTTGCTCTAGTTAATTCATGTGGCTACACAGATACAAGTTTCTTCTCAATGCCAAATATCTACTGAGAATTAAAGAGCAGATGAAACCTCCTAACCATTTCTAAGAATTCATGTGGTAAGTATAATCATTACAGAGTTTATATATGCTCAGTTTTATTAAAGCCATAAATTTTATTCTAGAAAGTAGAAAGTACATGGCATTAATAGACCAAGCATGTCATGAATTCTAGAATAATAAATAAAGTAGCTTCTCTTGTTTAACATCTGATTATATCCATGGGCTACAAATTATATCCATGACAAAACTGTTAGTGTTTTGAAACATTTCAAGGAAAGATCAATATTTTTGCCTGAGTGTCCCACTAATCTTTACCTAGAACTATTATTCTTGGGCTTTCTATAAAAGTTTCTTTTCCAATAATTTATTAATTATAACAACTGGGAAGAAGAGTATGAAGACCTGAATACTTCAACCAACCAGTGAAGGCAACAAACCACCTCTTTAAACCTGCTCTCCTGCCTGAAATTTTATATACTAAAATAACTCCACTCCTTTATTTCTGTAGGAGTACCCAGAAAAAAGTGGCATTTCTTGGCTATCACAAGTCCAAGTGGCATCTTCTCTGTTCTTCATTGTTCTGACAAAGGCTTCTGGCTCTGCAGCTCATGTCTGGGTGATTCAGTCTTGTTCTCAATGAGAGAGATTTCTAGCACAGGTAAGAGTAGCTGAAAGGCATCCTGGACGTAGGAGGCACTGTTTGATGCCTAGGATTTAAAAAACAAGAAAATATCACAGTCACTTAAAATATACTGCAAGACAACGAAGAAACAGATGAATTTTTGCAATCTAACACTGAATTTTTAGCCTGGCAAATAAGAACATAGACTTGCCATTTTGGTAAACTCTATCATAGGAAAAAGAAGAATCTAGCTCTTAAGATGCACCAAAAAAGAATGTCAGCATTTTTGTCTAATTTGCCCATCACAAATGGCTGTTCTTTGGCAACCTGCTCAAACCTGGAATTCAAAGCTTATTTATTCCTTGACTGAGTAGGTAGATTCTGCCACAGCATTGTAGTCAATTACTGAAAGAGGCTATATATCCTGCACCGATAGGATTTCCAGCCCCTTGTGATAGCTCTTCTTCTGTGAACTAAATGCAATCAGTGAACACAAGATAGGTACTTGCAAACATAAACAAGGAACACTGCATTCAAACATGACACAGTATAGATATATTTCTACCTCATATAATAGACATGTTTATGAGAAGTGTTAGGGAATCATTATGCTCAGAGTTTACCAGACTTCATTTATATTGAAAAGCTCTTACTGTCCAGAAGAATAACAACAGAGTTCATTACATTAAGATAAAAATGTGCAATTTCAAGGACAAGAGCATTTCAAATCTGTAAGCAAGAAAAATCAACTCAAAATAGCAATAGGGAACCCATATCAAATGAGATTACCTTTCTAAAATTTATCAATGGCAAGTATTACTATTTAAACTTCAGTGTGACATTTGATACTAAATTTTCTAGCCAAAAGAGACCTCAGGTATCATCTAGTTAAATCTCTTATTTTACGCATAAAAATAATGAGTTTGTCAAGAAGGTAAATGCCTGGTCCAGAGTCATACAACAAATCGAGGAAGATTCAGGGCAGGAATCAGGTTTGCAAAGTTCCTGGGTGGCAAAGTTCTTTCAACTATACCATTCCATCGTTTACTAAATCACAAACTTATACTTTTAAAACTTGTTTAAATGATCAAAAGAGTTTCCCTGACTATTTAAGAAAAACTGCACAGTTAAAGAATTAAGATTATTTGCCTGATGGTAATTTTAAAAGAATTTAAAACTAAAGAAGTAAAAGTCCAGTAGTTAAAACTTTTTTCAATTCATATTTAAAACCTAATTATCAAATATATTTTCTCCCTCAGATAAGGGAGAAAAACATGTTTTAAACAGATCATCAAAAATCTGTTTGTACAATTAATTTACCAGATAGAATTCTTGAAACATGTCATCAAGAAAGCATCACCTAAGGAAGTAATATAATCAATTACAGGATGCTCTCACATCTTCTTTCCATGGACTTAAACCATCCACCTCCTTCTAATAGACTGATGAGGATTATATGAACACAGGTACCTTTTTAACAAAACAAAGCAAGATTTCTTGGCAAGGAAATGACAAAATGTTTTGTTTTGTCACAAATCTCCTCTGCATAAAACTTAGTCCTTTAGGAAGCAGTGCTTGCCTGTTTATAATTGGAATTTCAGCCCTTCATGTTTACCAGCTGGTATCCAGAAGGTGTTTCATTACTGAGAATTGTCCAGTAAGCTGTCAAGAGGGAGTACGAAGTAGTGACAGTCTACTGCTTCTTCCATTCTACTTTACCCTACAGCTTCAACTTCATGCTTTGTAATTAATGAGCAGGGAATACACATCAAATATACACTATTTTGGTCACGTCTGCAGCAATATGACCAAACTACCAATCTGGTCAAATAAATAAAAAAGCCAAAAACTGAAGACTCAAGAAGAGTTAATTAATACATAGTACCTTAGGAGTCAGAGACTTAAAAACAATTACTACTAACCTCTAGAAATACCGCAGTGATTAATGGGTTAAGGACATCTGCCTTTTCTTTGACCTGGAATAAAGGATACAAATAGTGAAAAAAGAAAAATCTTGAAAAGTGAGATCAGGTTAAAAAACAATAAGTAGAGTATAATCCCTCTTTGAAACACACTTCCATATATTAAACATAAGCATAGAAAGTGTGGACTGAGAGCAAAATGTCATCTCTAGAAGGTAAAATTTTAAGTGCTTTAAAAACTTCTTTCTTTATACCTTTCCATGCTATCCATATTCAGAGTGTACTGCTTTATAGTTTTTTGTTGACTTTAAAAAGTATCTTCATTTCGGAAGAGGGGGTGGGAAGGCAAATCATTTTAAAACAAAATATATAGATAAGGAACATGTGCTCAAAAAACTCAATGGTTTTTAGATGGGCTGTTTGGAAAAGTTTTATTTCATGGAAATGAACAATGGAAATTTAACACTCGCATGTGTTAGCACTTTACAGTTGATTTGCTGGCTTAAAACATCTTTATGGAACACATGGAAAGATTTGGCCTCATAAGAGAACCTTCAGGAAACCCAGCTCACCTTTTAAAGAAAATACTAAAAGAAAGAGTGAAGCTATATCACAGGGTTGTCCTTTATAGGAATAACCTAAACTTAAATTTTTAAAAATGAACTTGGGTCAGGGTCCTAATTAAAATAAATTGAAGGACCCACAATAATTTTGCTGTCACACTGACACTGATATACTTACTATAAAGTGATTTTCATTGCTTATTTCATTGCCCTTGATTTAATCCTAACTCATTATTACCAGTTTCTCAACCATCTTCCATAGTTGACACACTTTCTGTAAATTTTTACAATATTAATTTTAAAAAAAGTTAGTTTTAACTACAGCTCTCCCACTGGCTGGCAACTATATAATATTAGTATTATCATAGTCTAAGTTAGGAGCTATTCTTTAAACCAGAGTCAAAATTTCGAATTTTTATTTTGTGAGGGTATACATTTCCATTATAGGTCTCAGAGGGCAGCCTAAAGAGTACTGAATACTTCATAAAAAGAGAATAAAAATGAGCTATAAAAATCTGTTAGACAAAGACAAGCTGATCCTAAAATTTGTATGGAAATGTACAAGGCTCCCAAAAATTCAAAAAATCTTCAAAATAAAAACAAAGTTGGAGGACTCACACTTCTTGATTCCAAACCACTTACAAAGCTACTGTAATCAAGACAATAAGGTACTGGCATAAGGACAAACATACAGATCAATGGAATAGAAATGAGAGTCCAGAAATCAATTTATATCTGATTTTTTACAAAGGGGCCAAAACAATTCAATGCGGAAAGAACAGTCTTTTCAACAAATGGTTCTGGGACAACTGGATATACACATGCAAAAGAATGAAGCAGGACCCTATCTCACACCAAACCCCCAAAATTAACTCAAAATGGATTACAGACATAAAGTAATAGCTAAAACAAAACTCTTAGAAGAAAACACAGGAGTAAATCATGATATTGGGTTAGGCAATGATTTCTTAGATACAACATCAAAAGCACAGTGATAGAATACTGACAAGATGAATTTTGTCAATATTTTAAAATTTATGTACTATCAAGAAAGTGAGATGACAACCCATGGACTGGGAAGAAATAGGTACACAGCTTATACCTGATAAGGACTTGTATCTAGAAAATATAAAGAACTTCTACAAGTTAATAATAAAAAACAACCCAATTCAAAAAACAGGCAAGTCTATACTTGAATAGACATTTCTCCAAAAAAGCTACACAAATGGCCAAAAAACACATGAAAAGATGCTCAATAGTCTTAGCCATCAGGGAATTGTACACTTGAAACAGATAAATGTTATGGTATATAAACTGCTAAAAAAAAAAAAAAAAAAAAATTAGGCTGCTAAAAAAACACCAAAACAGACATTAGTCCATTAAGAGGCATGAATTCTTACCCCAGCAGTTGTTAGGCAGGTGGTGAACTCTTTAGACAGAGAGGACAACTCTTTACACAACACAACTGTCATCCTAAGAAAGAAAAAAGAAGTCAAGAAAGTTCTCTTTTTTTTTAAGCTATATTTAACAACTGTCAGAAGAAAACAAACCACTCCCATTACTAAATACAGAAGAAGAAAGCTTTTAAAGGAGGTAATACAATAGTCCCTGCTTATCTGCAGTTGCTCTTTCTGCAGTTTTAGTCACCTGTGGTCAGTAGCAGTCTAAAAATATTAAATAGAAAATTTAAGAAATAATTCATAAGTTTTAAATTGCACACCATTCTGAGTAGTGTGATGAAATTTCACACTGTCCTACCCAGGACATAAATCATCCCTTTTTTGAGTATATCCACACTGTATACACTACCCGCTCAGCAGTCACTTAGTAGCCATCTTGATGATCAGATTGACTGTCATGGTGTTAATAGTGCTTGTATTCAAGTAACCCTTATTTTATTTAATAATGGAACCTGGTATGGTTTGAGTGTATCCCCTCCAAAACCCATGTTGAAATTTAATTCCCAATATGACAGTGTTGGGGGGTTGGGCCTAGTGGGACATGTTTGGATCATGGGAGTACCACCTTCATAGAGCAATGCTGTCTCCAGAGAGAGTGAGTGAGTTCTTGCTCTCGCGGGAATGTATTAATTCCCACAAGAGCTGGTTGTTAAAAAGCAAGCCCAGCCTCTAGTGCATGTCTCTTTGCACACACTCACTCACCTGTCTACTCCTGTCATACTGTGAAGCAGCACATGGCTCTCACCAGAAGCCAAGCAGATTCTGGTGCCATGCTGTTAGACTTTCAGTTGTTCTGTTACAGCAATACCAAACAGACTAAGACAGCCCCAAAGCACAAGAGTAGTGATGCTGGCAATTTGGATATGCCAAAGAGAAGCCATAAAGTGCTTTCTTAAGTGAAAAGATGAAAGTTCTCAACTCAATAAGAAAAAAAAAATATGCTGAGATTGCTAAGATCTATAGTAAGAATGAATCTTCTATCCATGAAATTGTGGAGGAAAAAGAAATTCATGCTAGTTTTTCTGTTGTACTTAAAACTACAAAAGTCACAGCCACAGTGCCTGATAAGTGCTTAGTTAAGATGGAAAAGGCATTTAATTTGTGGGTAAAAGACACGAACAGAGGCCGGGCGCGGTGGCTCACGCCTGTAATCCTAGCACTCTGGGAGGCCAAGGCGGGCGGATCGTCCTGAGCTCGGGAGTTCGAGACCAGCCTGAGCAAGATCGAGACCCCCGTCTCTACCTAAAATAGAAAGAAATTAAATGGACAGCTAAAAATATATATAGAAAAAATTAGCCGGGCATGGTGGCGCATGCCTGTAGTCCCAGCTACTCGGGAGGCTGAGGCAGGAGGATTGCTCGAGCCCAGGAGTTTGAGGTTGCTGTGAGCTAGGGTGATGCCACAGCACTCGCCCCAGGCAAGAGAGTGAGACTCTGTCTCAAATAAAAAAAAAAAAAAAAAGACACGAACAGAAATGTGCTCCGACTGACAGCAATCAGGTTCAGTACTATACACGGTTTAAGGCATCCACTGGGAGCCTGGAATGAATCCTGTGTGGATAAGGGCGACTACTGTTGCCTAAATCAGCTATCTAATCTGGGGACCCAATTGAGCAGGCATTCATGCTACAGGAAAAAAAAAGTTCAGTCCTTAGAAAAATATTTTTCTATAAAATCCTCTAGAACTATAGTCCCCAACTCCCAGTACCAGTCCTCAGCCTGTTAGGAACCAGGCTGCACAGCAGGAGGTGAGCGGACAAGCGAGCAAAGCTTGCTCTGTATTCACAGCCCCTCCCCATCTCTTGCATCACCACCTGAGCTCCACCTCCTGTCAGATCAGCTGCAGCATTAAATTCTCATAGGAGCGCAAACCCTACTGTAAACTGCACATGTGAGGGATCTTGGTTGTGGCTCCTTATGAGAATCTAATGCCTGATGATCTGAGGTGGAGCTGACGCAGTAATGCTAGCACTGGGGAGTGGCTGCAAATACAGATTATCATTAGCAGAGAGGTTTGACTGCACAGAGACCATAACAAATCAACTGCTTAAAGACTCACATCACAACCCTATCAGTGAGTGGCAAGTGATAATTAAGCTGCATCTGGTGGCAGGCTTTACAGTGTCAAGTAAGTTGATGTACTTCAATTGTACAGCTGCATCTGGTGGCAGGCTTTACATCAGAATCCGACACTTATTTCAGTCCACATGTGGCCTGCCCATTATTTTATTTACCACTTCCATCCGTGCCTCTTTCCCACACTGTGCACTTGTCTCAGTCACAGTTTTGGTAAGCCCACAAGCTAACCATACCAAAAATGAGTAAAAAACAAATGTTGCTGGAGAGCTTCTTTGAAAAGGGGGAAAGACCCCAATGATGAGACAACAGAAGACTCTAAGATGGCCAACAAAATGAAAGCTGCATGTAAAAGAAAATACCAAGAGTCCTATTTAAGTCACAGATTCATTGCAACAGGTGATTCACATTCAACAAGCCCATTTTATATATTATGTGGTGACTGGCTATCCAATGAAGCCATGAAACCTTCAAAACTGCCTCGCCACGTGGCGACCAAGCACCCTGCATTAAAAGACAAGCCTTTGGAGTTTTTCAGAAGAAAAAAATGTGAACATGAAGAACAGAAGCAATTACTGAAGGCCACCACTTCATCAAATGTGTCTGCACCAACAGCATCATGCTAAGTGGCAAACCACACTGCTAAAGCTAAGAAGCCCTTTACTATCGGTGAAGAGTTGATCCTGCCTGCTGCTAAGGACATTTGCCGTGAATTTTTAGGAGAGGCTGCAGTTCAAAAGGTGGCATGTGTTCCTCTCTTGGCTAGGACCATAACTAGAAAAACTAATGAAATAGCACAGGATATTGAGGCACAATTGTTAGAGAGAATTAATGAACCACTATGATACACAATCCAGGCTGACAAGCCTACCAGTGTAGACAAGGCAACAATGCTCTTTTTTGTACAATATATTATTCAGAAAGATGTGCATGAGGATATGTTAGATGCATTTTTATTGCCAACCAACACCACAGCTGCAGAACTATTGAAGTCTTTGAATGATTATGTATCAGGAAAACTGAACTGGTCATGGTGTGTCAGTATATGCACAGAGTGGCTGCCATGACTAGATGGTTTTCTGGTTTCACTACTCAGGTCAAGGAGGTCGCTTCTGAATGTGAGTCTACACACTGTGTCATCCATGGAGAAATACTGGCTAGCTGAAAAATGTCACCTGAACTAAACAACATTTTGCAGGATGTGATTAAAATTATCAACCACACTAAAGTACATGCCCTTAACTCACATCTGTTCACACAGCTCTGTGAGGAGATGGACACAGAACACACATCTTCTCTTACACACAGAAGTGAGATGGCTTTCCAAAGGTAGATCACTGGCCAGAGTTTTTCAGTTATGAGAGGTGCTCCAGAGATTTCTTTTAGAAAACAGTCACCACTGGCAGCACATTTCAGTGACACAGAATGGGTTCCAAAACTTGCTTACTTGTGTGACATGTTCAACCTGCTCAATGAACTCAATCTGTCACTTCTGGGGAGAATAACAACTGTGTTCAAGTCGGCAGATAAAGTGGCTGCATTCAAAGCCAAACTGGAATCATGGGACAACGAGTGAACATTGGGATTTTTGACATGTTTCAAACATTAGCAGAGATTTTGAAAGAGACTGATCAAGGGCCTTCTTTCTCCCAGCTGGTGCATGATCACCTATCTCAGCTTTCAAAAGAGTTTGAGAATTACTTCCCAACCATAAAAGACCCCCAAAATGGGAAGGAATAGATCCGCAACCCATTTGTGAATAAGCCAGGTGAATCAACTTGGTCCATGCTAGAAGAGGATCAAGAGCTTGAGATCTCAAATAACAGTGGCCTTAAAAATATGAGACAACTTCAAATCTCCATACGTTCTGGATTAAAGTCAAGGTGGAATATCCTGAGATTGCCACAAAAGCACTGAGAAACCTACTTCCATTTCCAACATCCTATCTTTGTGAAGCAGAGTTTTTCTGCAGTGACAGCAACCAAAATGAGATTATGGAGTAGACTGGACATACGCAACACACTTCGGGTGTCACTATCTCCCATCACCCCCAGATGGGACCATCTAGTTGCTGGAAAATGAGCTCAGGGCTCCCACTGATTCTGCATTATGGTGAGTTGTATAATTATTTCATTATTATTACAATGTAATACTAATAATAAAGTGCACAATAAATGTAATGCACTTGAATCACCCTGAAATCATTCCCCCGCCATGTCCCTACACCACCCCCAGTCCGTGGAAAAATTGTCTTCCATGAAACCGGTCCCTGGTGCCAAAAAGGTTGGGGACTGCTGCTCTAGAAAATATTATGCTTTCAAGTTAAATCAAAGTAAATAATTAAAGTACTTTTTAAGGTGACAACGTAGTACTTAAAAGATCCTGCATTCAATTTCGAAACATAGTTAAAATATGTATTCATTCATTCAGCAAATATTTACTTAAAGTCTTCTATGTGCCAGGCACTGTTACAAGTGCTGGGGACATATCAGTAAACAAGCAAAGTCCAACTTTTCATGAATTCTAACTTGCATGCTAAATTAGGGAAGACTATAAACATTAACACATATATACACATAAACACATATTCAAATACATATGTAAGCAGTAGGTGGTGGTATGAGCTAAGAAAACAAAGCAGAATAACAAATTAGAGAATGGGAAGAAATGTCATTTTAGATTGTGTGGTGAAGAAAGGCCTCTCTGAGAAAGCGGCATTTGAGTAGAGACCTAAATTCAGTGAGGGAGTGAGCCACCACTTGAAAAGCATTCCTAGCAGCAGGAATAGCCACTTTTCCACAGAATAGACTGCTTTGGGGTTGTGAATGTCTCATCCTTAAGTGTATTCAAGAAAACAAAACTAGGCCCCCCCTTCTGGGATGCTGTAGAGGGCAGTAATGTCACAAGTGAAGAGGAGGTCCTGAGAACGTCGACAGCCCCTCCCAATCCTAACACACCGGACATGCTCACATACAGTTTTTAATAAAAATTCTCATTATTTCAATCAGGAGGTTTATTTGGAAACTATTGGGCTTTTTTTTCTTCCTGACATTACTTACATTCTATTACATTTTTTAGTATTTTTGTTCAAAATCAGCAATATGGTGAGAAAAAAGAATGGGCCTGAGACTTAATCAGATCTAGGTCTAAATCCCTAGCCACATAACCTGGGCTGATTACTTAAACTTCTCTTGCCTGCGTTTCGTCATTATTAATGCTGGATGAATCACTTACCTTAATGTTGTTATAAAAATTAGAAATGATACATGCAAATCCTTTAGCATGGTACCTGGCATATAATTAGCACTCAATAACTAATAACTATTATTAAGAATTGAACTTCTTAGAACTATTTTCTGTTTTTACTTATACCAAATCCCACTCCCATTAAGACTAACAATCTATGAAGAAATAGTTTTCAGAACACGAGCTGCTTAATCAAAAGGGCAGATTAATAAATAACACAGACCTATCATTCATAGCTCAAGGAAAAAAGATGAACCTCTAACATGTGAATGGGTACAATACGAATGGTATCTTGTTGAGAAGGAAGTTTCTAAAACCTTGGAAATAAGCCAAGGAAACTCTTTCAGCAAGTTGCATTATGTTGAGTGCTACTCATACACTTACTGGGAAAGAGTTCGGCTCCTTTCTATGGCCGTCACTTCCTGCTTCCTGCCATGTAGAACCAAGGCCGCTGTTTTGTGGAACAATTCAATTGAGCAGGCGGTCAGTTCTGCAAGGCTCCGGATTGCAAATGCATGGATATCCTGAATGGAAAAACAAAACAAAGCATAACAAAACATTGTTATTGTTTTTTTATTCGAGTGGAAATGACACCACCTTGCTTCTCTCACATTAAAGGATTCAACATTTTGAAAGCAGCAGAGACAGATAGCTGCCCTTCAATAAGCACTCTCTTCTTCTTCCACAGTAGTGATATAATTTTATAGCTGGACTCACAGCTACAAAAATAAAGGCTCCCCTGAAGTCAGGTATGACCAAGTGACTAAGTTTTGGCCAGAGTTTAGATAGAGTGCCCAGTGACAGCTTCTGGGAACCTTCCTCATGACATAATACACATGTACCCTTTCTCTTTTTTTCTTCACTTCTTTAATCTTACAGTCTGGTTTTAAGATGCTCCAATCATGGATCACAGGGTTGAAATTACGAGTAGCAGCACAACAAAATAGAAAGACCCTGAGTCCCTGATTATGATACCCTTATCTCAAATCTATTAAAAAAAAAAAAAAGTCCTGTGACTCAAGCACTACCAAATTGATCCACGTAACCAAAAAATTTGTACCCCCTTAATATTCTGAAATTTTTTTAAAAAGCCTTCATTGCTTTGACTACCTCTATTGAATTTTTGACTTGCTCATTATTTTCTGCTTCCAACTGTTTTTCTCCTTCTTCTTGCTCTGCTAATGGCTTGGTCAGAGATGTCCTGATCCATTCATGGGCAGTGTTTGTTGCCTAAATAAAAAAAAGATTATTGTCCATCAACAATTCAACTTAGCTCACCAAGATTATTGCGCAGAACACGTTAGCATCCTGGAAGTCAGTGCTCCTGTTCTCACCTGAACATATCATATAGCTTTTCAGTCCCTTACCCTACTAGACCTCTTGACGACACTTAACACTGCTGTCCACTCACTCTTTTTTGAAAGTCTCTAATCCTTTGGCTTTTTAAAAAACTGAGGTGTAACTTTCAGTGCACAAACCTTTAAAGTACAGCTCAAGAAATGTTTACATGTATATACCTTTGAAACTTGCAACCCAGATCAAATATAGAACATTCCCATTCACATTCCCTGTGATTAATATTCAGTGATTTGGTCATGGATAGAAAAGTAACCCAAGCCAGGTCAATGGACATCAACCCCAGAACACCTGGTAAATTTTTTAGGAAAGGAAGGGAAGTCTTTCTGTTGGAGTTACTCATCTAAAAAAAAGTTACTCTGAGCTGACAGTGGTCATGCTACCACCACCTGGAAAAGCTTCCCTAAGAATGAAACCAAAACAAAAGAAAGCAGAGCCAAAAGACTGAAAGGGATGGGTTCCTGGGGAGAGCCATGCCTGAAGCCAGTTCTGCCCATTGATTTTCTAGTTTCTTGAGCCATTAAATTTCTTTCTTTCCTTAAGCCAGTCTGACTTGAGTTTCTGTCATTTACAAGTGAGAGAGTCCTGGTTTCTAAAGACATGATCAGTGCCACAAACGAATGTATCCACTTGATCAACTTTACATAGACAGAATGTGCTCAAAGCTATAATGTGGTATTTAATAACAGAAATCCAGAGAAGGCTTTGAGAGTCATTCCAACTAAGAGAATCACAGTTTTTATTACAGATATGACAGTGGAGTTGGCCCTTTAAGGATCACTAGGTGGGGCTACACCCAAGGCTACAATACAAATGAGCTAAAGCAGAACCTGTGTTCCCAGACATTCATTTCAGGGTTCTTTCCCCTACATTTTCCCACAAAATCTTTCAGGAACAATCTGGCTGTGATCTATACCTTCCCATTACTTAAGCATTAACCTTTCAAATTCAAAAATCCAACCGGAATGAACTATATAAAGATGGGAAGCAGAAAAATGCAAAGTGTGTTGAGTAAACTATTAAGATACCTAGCAAGACCAGAGTACAGGGTATAGGCATTTATTAATCCATTCACTGGCCAGGTGTGGTGGCTCACTCCTGTAATCCCAGCACTTTGGAAGTCCGAGATAAGAGGATTGCTTGAGTCTAGGAGTTTAAGACCAGCCTGGGCAACATAGCAAGACCTCGTCTCTACAAAAAATATTTAAAAATTAGCCAGGCATGGTGGCGCATGCCTGTTGTCATAGCTACTCAGGAGGCTAAGGCAGAAGGATTGCCTGAAGCCCAGGAGTTCAAGGCTGCAGAGACCTACAATAATGCCACTGCACTCTAGCCTGGGTAACAGAGAAAGACCTCATCTCAAACTAGAAAAAAAAAATTCATTCATTTATTGAAAATATGTACTGTACACTATGCTAGGTGATGGAGATTCAGTGGTGAATAATACAAACAAGGGGCCTGTTCTTCTCGAATCTAGTGAAGAAAGAGAAGTAACAAGCAAACAAACAAATACATGTGTGAAGAAAATAAAATGGGGTAATGGAGAGTACAGACTAGTTGGCTAGAGGGTAGCTTGAGTTTGGGTGGTCAGGGATGGTCTCTGAAGAGTGATACTTAAGCTGAAATCTAAAGGATAACAAGGAGTTGGCCATAAAAATATTTAGGCAAATAGAGTTACAAGCACAGGAAATCACGTTGGTGTAATTGCGGAACAGAATGAAGGCCAGTATGGGAAGAATATAGACGGTAGGGGGAGCATGAAAGCAGATGAGGTTGGAATAGTGAGATTTATAGGAGAGAACAGTGAGAGTCGAGGTTGAAAAGAATCCTAACAGGAGACTAATAATCCAAACAGTACGTTAAATTCTTGCAATTTCTTTGAAGAGAGAAAGTGAGAGAAAAACCAGGGATTGACTTATCATTAAAAAGGGAAAAAATGGAGAGTGATAAGGACACATAAAAGAAAAAGCTGATATCATAAATTTTATATACTTGAAGGAGATATTTTAGTAGGCATAGTGCCTACCCAAAGTGACCTCTCTTGCAATAAATACATTAAGTGAAGTCATCATGAACTACAGTGCCAACTCAATGTAATTTATTACCCTTTTCTAATCTCCTGCTCCCATGATTCAGTCTGAAACTGCCCATTGGTGAGATCTGGAGACTTAGGCATTAAAAGGCACCTTTAAGAAGGCTTAGCTTCTCCAACTACTTATTTTTTCCCATCTGAAAAATAATGAGGGCTGGAGAAGGAATGGGATTTGCCCAAGATCATACCACATGTGAGTGTCAGAATAAGAATCATATTTCCAGACTCCCACTTCAGTGTTCTTTCCCCTACATCAGAGCCTCTCATATGAATTCTTGGGGATCAATGGTTAAGGCTTTAACCTTTAACCATTCTACATCATAAGTCTAAATGCCTAAAATTTAAACGATCTGAAGATTGCTTTCAGAGAATGGCTAGAACTACAAGACAGATAAGGAGTTACTGGTCTTTTAAAAATATTTATTTGTTAATATGATCTCCTTTAGCATGTAAACTATATCTTTTTCATTATTATTTCCCTAGTGCCTAACGAATTACCTAGCATAATAAAGGTTTATTGAACATGTGTATTTTTGCTGAACACTGGAACGTATAGGGCTGGGTGTGGTGGCGCACACCTGTAATCCTAGCACTCTGGGAGGCCGCGGCAGGAGGTTGCTGTGAGCTAGGCTGACGCCATGGCACTCTACCCCAGACGACAGAGTGAGACTCTGTCAAATAAATTAATTAAAATAAAATTAATTAAATGTATAGGACATCAGGATAGCTTCTGTGAGGACATCAACAGTGAACATTGATTTACTATGAGCCAGGCACTTTGTAAGAGCTTTGTGTATATGAACACATTTAATCCTTACAGGAACCCTACATTATTCCCACCTCACAGAGAAACTGAGGCAGAGAAAGGTTAAGCAACTTGCTCAAGGCCACACAGAAAGTAAAAGGTAATAATAGAGTTGGGATTTTAAGGACCAATTATGCACAGATTATGACTTAAAGAAATTTAAGATTTAGGATAGGAGGTAAGATACAACTTTTTTAAAACTATGATAAATTTATGAAAACACATTTGCATAAGGTTAAGCGAAAAAAAGTACAGTTCTAAAGAATACAGTACGTTAATTTTTGTGTAAGAAGGAAATAAGGAAATATAACCACTTATCTTTACAAAAATACAGACAGACAGGATAAGACAGAAAACAAAGTTGAATACCTTAAAAGAAGAAAGAAGAATGGAGTAGAAGGACATTGGAAAGGAGTGACACTCCTCTGAATACATTTTTTGGAGAGTTTTGACTTTTAGAAGCATGTTAATATTCTACATGTTCAAAAATTAAATTAAATTAATATAGAGGGGCAGCAAATAAAATCATAAATTGTTTTTGTAAGTTGCTTTTATGGTATAAGTTGAAAGCTTATTAGTAGCATAGGAAAATAAATCACAACTCTACAAAGAGAAATCAGACAACACATTACCGATGAGGGGTAGATGGATATCATGTGCCTTTAGATGTGATACCCTGGGGGCAGGACACCCCATCACTCACAGACTATTTTGGCCAGGAATGTATAACCTGACCTTCATCGTGAGAAAGCATCATACAAACCCCAAATGAGGAATGCTCTATTTTTATAAAGGGGCACGGGGAGCTTATATTTTTCAAAAATGTCAATGTCATAAAAAACAAAAAAAGGCTGAGGAACTATTCCATATTAAAGGAGACCAAAAGTACAATATAATTCATGATCATGTGCTGGCTCCAGTATCAAAGGAAAAAATTTGATATGAAGGACATTATTGGGTCAATTGACAAAACTGGAATATAGACAATAGATTAAATAAAAATATGGTATCAATGTTAAATTTACTAAAGTTGAAAACTATATTGTGATTACATAAGGGAATATCCCTATCCTTAGGAGATACATATTGAAATATTTAGGAGTAAAGAACTATAATGTTTTCAACTTACTCTCAAATGGCTGCAAAAATAGTAAGGTATATGTGCATATATGTGTATGTGTGTGTATGTATATATATAGAAAAAGAAAATATATGAGCAAGCACAAATAAGCAAATGAGGTAAAATGTTAACAATAGTTAGTACGCATAAAAGATACATGAAGGTTGTTTATACTATTCTAGCAACTTTTCTCTAAATTTGATATCATTTCCAAAATAAAAAAAAACTGATACAAGATGGAAAGTGCTATAGCAAAGTGCTACAGTTGAGATGAGGGAGGTAAGCTGCCTGGGGGTTATCTGAAAGCTTTCTTAGAGAATGCAGCATGTTCACTGGGCATGGAAGAGTGGGATAACCCACCAAGCAGCATATTCCTTATTCTGGGGTATGGGAACTAGGCTGACTATACAATAGCTATCAGCTCTCCCTGGCCAAGAAGCAATGTACATCGGCTGTTTACTGGTCCTGAAATGTTTCTCAAGATTGGGAAAGGCTGGTCAAGAGGCAAAAAGCAGCCCATGACCCAGATATAGTACCCAGTACCATATGCAGGTACTGATATGTGTGCTATGTGGGTACCACTCTGGAAGCAGGACTTCCCAACCCACTCTGAGCTAAAGTCCCTCCATGTTCCAGATGTGTGAAGATAATTCAAAAGTCACCATCAAAGATGAAGCCTTGGCCATGGTACTTCCTCACTTCCATATGCTACATGATCATTATTTGAGTCACTGGGCTACAGGAAATGACAACCTCCAGTCCCTATGGGCAAGGGGCACATCTCATCATCTCTGAACCATTCAAACCCCTGAGAACAGCTGAGACCTCCATAGAGGCTTGCCCATTGGTATCATGAGGCTGGTCAACACTGCCAACTTTACCAATACTATGGCCTAAATTAAGTTTTTAGATAAAGGATTCCAAATGAAAAAGGTGAGGATGGGACAAGTGTGGGAGAGCAGATGTGGGTTCAATGCACTAAGATGAGGAACAGGAGGCAAGCAGAAAGTATAGAACCCCTTCTGGGTATATCAAGAATATACTCTCAATTTTTAGGTGACATCACTGCCAGGAATTTATAATCTTATGCTCTTTATCCACTAAATTCTTACAAAATAATAAAAATCACCAAGAAATAATAACTTACCTTGGCAAGTTTCTCTGGCGTGGAGGAGACGTGCAGCTGGGAAAACAGCTCTGTTATCTCTTTGGTAAAATCTTCATCCCCTAAAAAAACCAAGCCTCATATAAAACACTCAAGAAAGACTGCTGAGGATCACGAGAAGGAGGGCAAGGAGAAAGAGGAGAGGGGCTGGAATAGGAGCAGCAGAAATAACAACAGCAGCAGCAGCAATTTACATGAGCATGGCGCTTTAGTACTTAAAGAACCCTTTTATGTATATTGTATCAATAAATGCTTCAATGAGCTTGTGAGAAAAGTGTCATTATTCCATTTCGGAGATGAAAAAATGAGAACTTGAAGATGTTACGTGACTTCCCCAAGATCTCATAGCAAAGATTAGGAGTCAAACCTTGGCCCTCCCACTCCCAGTCCAAATCCTACGCTTCTTGCAGTACAACTCAGAGCATGAATGGAGAAGCAGTGATGGCAGAGTACTAAGCAGGTCCTGTGCATGTGCTTCTAAGGAAGTGGAACTTAAGTTGGGACATGAAAGATGAGTAGCCAGAAGAATGGGAAGAGTTTCGGATAGAGAAAACATGTACAAAGAGCCAGAGGTGAAAGAAAGCATGGCAAGAAGTTGAGTGTGGTTGAGACTGTCTGATGTAAGGAGGAGAAAAGGGGTGGAATGAAGCTAGAAAGGTAAGATCCAAACAACAAAGGGCCTTATAAACCACAGTAATTCAAACTTTATACTAAGGGAGTAAGGAACCACTGAATGGTTTTAAACAGAGATAGACATGATCAAATTTAAATTGTAGAAAGATCATTTTGGCTGCTGGGTGGAGAATGGATTAGAAGGGGAACAAGAAGGGAGGCAGGAAGGCTGAGGCAATAATCCAAAATCCAGGTAAAAGACAATGGTGGATAAGAAGAAAAGAGAAGGAAAAGGAAGTCCAGAATGCTGGAAGGATAGTAAAGAAGCTGTTGGAGTTAGCAAGGTGAGAGATAATGGGGAACACGGAACACCTACGATACTTGAGAAACACACAAGCAAGTGGGTAAGTCAGGTTCAAAAAACAATTAACACATCCAAACAAATGGCAGGAAATGTTCTCTTTCCCTCTCCACTCATCTAAATCCTACTCATTTCCCCCTTTGAGGCCTAGCCCAAGGCTTCTTTACAACACAGAATGCAGAAGAACCTTGTACACTGAAACCTTCTAGCACTTACAACCTACATGAGTATTTCGTAATTCACCAGTTCATGGCTTACCAGGGCAAATTATTTCTGCTTCATACATGGCATCCTTCCCAATATTCCAAGGGGAAAAAAAGTATATCTTGGCTCATCTCTCTCCATCCACTATCCTTTTGTCCCTCTCTTTGTGTTTACAACAAAGAATTCAAATGGTTTAGCGATCTCAGGTATCATATGGTTTGGGAAAAGCTGATCTTACTAACTGATGCAACTGACCTATATAACTCATCTAAATAATTCCTAATAATATCCTACTACCTGAAATATAAAACTTGACTATTAGATAGGCATTTTGTCTTCCTAAATAAGCTATAAATTGTTTGGGCACAAGAGATGAATCTGAATTCATAATGGGATACATGCATCCAAAGGGGTTCACAAAATAATCCAATGGAGTGCAGGAAAAAAATGATGCACCTTTTATTTCTAGAGATTTATCTCATTCTATTAAAAAAAATCTATCTTAGGGTATATTTTAGAATGCAAATAATATATTATTAAGGTAGTACATGTATATAATTTATAAACATTCAAATATGCATATATTATATCTGAGAGCTCAAAAAACTTTCACTACTAAGGATTGTTACCAGAAATGTTTGGAGATCATTGTCGTATACTGTCCACAGAAATGAGCATAAAAAGTAGTTGTTCTATTAGAACAAAAGTGTATAAAGATGGAAAGGAGACAGGACTACTGCTTTGGAGGGACTCCCCAAGCAGGAAGACTTCTTCTGAAGCAAAGGATCAAGTGTATAAGAGGAGCAAAGGCTGAGAATGCTGATGGAAACTGAAGATGAGCAACATCACCAGAACCAGGTTCTACGGTTTTTCTCTCTCCTCTGCTACCACTACTTTTTTTAAACATCTTCATCTAGATATAATTAAATACCAAGGTCACTGTTATATTTTCAACCAAAACTACTGAGGAGAGCTGGAGCAAATCCAGTGCTATCTCTTCAGAGTTCTGATCTCTGGAGAACATGTAGGAGAAAAAAGTATCAAAGACACAAATACATCTGTTTAGAAAAATCCTTAGAGTCCCCTAAATGGTATTTAAAGATTGGGATTTTTGATTACTATCAAAAGCCAGATGTTGAGTAAACTAAACAAATACTATTAATGGCCTCATGTACAAATAAGTTAAACTAAGCTCATAAATAATGGGATTGTCATACCGGGGCTTGGTTAGGAACAGGGGAATGTAAGCAAATCAAAATTAATTTCTGGGTTTCCTGCTAAGTGAGACTGCTAAAATGCAGAATTTTATCTATTTATTTATATCTTCCTAATAATGAAAATATTATATTAATAGCCACCATTTCTGGGGTACTATGTGCCACATATTAAATATTTCATTTAGTCCTTACAACAACCTGACAGGAATTAGCACACCATTCTTACAGATGAGGAAACAGAAGCTCAGTGTTAAGTAACTTCCCAAGGTCACATGGCTTAGTAAATGGCAGATCTTGATTTTGAACCCAAGTCTAACTCCAAAACCCATCCTTTCATTCACCATGCTATGCTGCCTTCTCAATACCTCAGGACAGCTTTAAAATTGTACATTTAAGAACCATTTTCTAATCAGGACCAGTACCTTTACATCAAATAAGATGTCATTTAGCAAGATGTTATGCAATCAGCCAGTTTGACTTCTTAGGACATAATGCGAAACATAAATGGAAACAAAAAAGAAGTCCCAGTCTGTGCAGAATCTACACATTCAAATTTACATTCTTCTCTCATAGGAAAGACCCTAGAACTTTCACTCAGAGATCTTTGCTCTTAACAGACAGCTTGAATAAAACTAGTTATCTGGTTTCCCATTCACAACAGATCAGAAATAGAAAACCAGATGTGATTCAGGGGATATCAGAAGCAAGCTCACTGATAGTGAAGAGAAGTAAAAGATGGACGGATAAATGCACAGAAGGAAATAAAGATGCATAATTCTAAAAAGCAATCAGAGACATTTTTTAAAGCATTGCAGTTTAAGATAATTTAATCTAGCAGTTGTCAAACATTTGGATCGCAGGACTTTACCATACTCCTAAAACTTTCTGAGAACCCCAAAGAGTTTTTTAAATGTAAGTTTTATATATGTATAAAAAACATGATTAATACTAACATTTAAAAATTAAAACAAATGTTTAAAGTATTTTTTATTAAGAATAAACCCACTACTTAACATACTTTTTAAGAAAAAATAACTATATTTTCCAAAAGAGAAGAACAGTATCATTGTCTCTTTAATGTCTATAGACATGAAATAGAAGATATCTATAACTATAGACATAGATAAAAGACAACACCCTCCTCCTCCTCCTTTCCCTTCTCCTCCTTTGCAGTACTCCTCCTCCTCCTCCTCTATAGATAGAAGATAGAAGATACCTATAATAGAAGATAGCTACATTCTCTTATCTGCTTTTACATTCAGTCCATTGTGATACATTGTTTTAAGTATATGAAGAAAATCCAACCCTAGAAAGATACACAGCTGGAAAGGGAAGTATTTTAATGGTCTTTTTGGATAATTGTAGATGTTGTTTAATACTATGTCAAAACTCAACAAGGGGTCACTTCTTAAAGGTTAGTTGCAATGAACTATATTGCAATGAACCTGAAACCATATCATAAAATTTTGTATTCAGTTACATTAAATTAAAATTCACTAGTCTGTCTTTTACTCACGTATGATTTGATAACATCATGCATTAGTCATTTGGAAAATACTGGTTCTCTGAGTTAAACAGATCTTCTAAACGCTGACATATTTCATTGTAAAATATCCAAAAATGACTGTATTTGTTACTACCACCACTGATTTCATTAAGAGTCTGTAAGCACTGGGAAGCTGTCAAGCTCACCACAGTAGCAAATATGTTTTATAAATTCTAACTTTCACTTAGTTTTAATTTGTATCATGAGTCACAAATACACTTGGTTGCTTTCCTGGAAGTAAAAGCTCACTTTATTCATTTTCAAGAAAATGTGTTATCGGATATCCTATTCTGAATAGTCTATGTAACTATTATCTTTTAAAGTGAAAATGGTGTTCCACGAAAAAAGTAGTTCAACTCACAACTCAAATAATACAAGTGTTTTTCCCTGAGCCATCATACCTAAGCATGTATCACACGGAATATTTAAAAGATGTGTACTCAAGGGTCAAAAAGTAATAAAATTAATAATTTTTACTGCTTCATCAAGGACAAGGTTAAATGAAACTGGTACAAATACCAAAACAGTAAAAAAAAAATCATAATCATTTAAATAATTTTTTTAAAGTACCTAATATCTTGGTAATATTATGTAGAGTTTTGACTCACAAACTCCCTGATAGGGTCTTGGGGACTCAAGGATCTGCAGGCCACACTTTGTTGACCACTGATTTAATCTACAACATGGGTAATTGGCCCTATGTCTTGATGGAACCTGAGGGAATTTTTCTATTTGCTTTTAATGCTTGTAATTGATTGTTTCATCAGGAAAAGGCAAAACTGCATTTGTTAGATTCTACTTTTTAAAAATTCAGTTAGTGTATATCTTAGAAATGTTTCCAACCAAAATGTTAAAACAAAACAACCTTTACAGCTTAAGATTCAGTTGCCCAGAAATTATACTTTATATGTAAGCCACTTCATTTCCTGATAACTTTGCAAAAACAGTTTCTACATTTACATTTTCTGAGGGATGCAGATATTAAAATATGGGATAAAAGAACTTTTGAAAATGAAAAAGACAAACTATCATCCACATTTTGGATAACTGCTACCCTGTATGCCTCAATTCAAGATGGAGTCAGGGGTCATAGGAGTCAGGGAAGCAAGGGTGAAGTATCTAGGAATATAAAAGCTTATAAAGATGACCAGCGAAACTGAGGCAAGAATTTGACAAGAACAGCTCTCTAACTGCAAAAATAGGCAGAGATTTGAGTTGCAAGATAAGACTTGGAGAAGCCACAAAGAGTTTGGCCAGGAGGTGAGGAGGCATAGGCATAAGGCCGACTGCCCCCATCAATGCCTAGTCATCAGGGGCAAGGATGCAGAGAACTTTACATAGAAATTCTCACTGAAAAAAGGAAAATAAGGCTAGTGCAATTAGACAGCAAATTTATTTCAAGGGCAATGCACTACATAAGAACACTGAATCCTCTCCACTCAGATACTAAATCTTCCTATTACCTTTTTTCTCTTCTTCCTCTTCTTCACAAAACTCTGCTAGGGAAAATGCTTCTTTGAGTTGCTGTAATTCAAGTTTTAGAGTCTCTAATTCTTCTCCACTCAGAGAATTAAGGATAGATTTCACCTGAATGGATATAAGACAGTAATAAAAAAAGTTATGGAAGTATGAAAAACAAGAAAAACATTCTCAAATGGAAAAGAGACTATAGATCAAATTGAAGTCAAAATTATGAGTTCACCCACTGGTAAGCCATTCCTTAAGAACCTCAACATAAGAGACTAGTTATTAGAGAAAGGTTGGGAGAATTTGTACTCCCAAAAATAATAGAAGCCAGAAATGTCTGGAAATTATTAGAGCTTAACAATGCCTTAGAAATCAGGGAAAAATGAAATAATCTTGAGTCAATTAAAAGCTAACAGGTAACTGTATACAAATTGGCAGCTTAGGTCAACAGATTTCTTGGCAGATTAAGCCAAAGAAATTAAAAAAAAAAAAAAAAAGACCAAGGTGAGGAAAAATAACAGATGTGCTATTAAGACCTCTTTGATAATCTGTACTTTTTTGTTTAAATTTAAAGAAATAACATTTGGCTCATTCTACTTTCTGCAATTAGTTCAATCAAACATTAGTTTTTTTGTTTATTTCACAGTAGTGTTTCCAGAGAGTCTCTCAAGCCTCCATCTGAAATACATTTCATCTCCCAACTGTACAAAGAGAAAAGAAATTATGCAGCACTCTTTTGCTTGAAGACTTTTCCCAGTTGATATTTTGGTTTGGGATTACCTTTATTTCACTTTCTCGGGAAAGCATCTCCAGAGCTTCTAGATGTGAAAGGCCTTGAAATTCATCAAAGAGTAGCCCATAATGAGTTTTCTTCTCTGTTTCCATGGTAACCTCATCGGAGGTCCATAACTCTTCTTTCTCCTTTGCCTCTCGTAAAACCTAAAAAGAGATGGAGGCATTATACTGCAGCTAACAATGAGAGCTCAAGGGTGAGTTTTAAGAGTTGAAGAAAGCAAAGCTGAGAGAGGTTACGTTACAGAGAACTACCCTTTCATTCCTGGCATTGCAATTCAAATCTGACAGGCTCAGGAGCTGCAGGAAAAAAATGATCACACATAATTTGATCCTAGCCAGTGTAAGTAACACTCAAGGAACCAGGTATTTCTCTGAAAGTGGTTTAAACATTAATCTAATAAACAATTCTGACAGGGTTTAGTATTTTGCACTGTACTGACAGGAGGATGCTGCTGAATGAAAAGAGGAGAAAAAAAAGAGCTCAGCATTTTTTCTAAGCATTAGTGCTCTCACTACACTGCTCCCAACACCCCAAAAAAGCTTTAATTAAAAAAAAAAAAAATCACTGAAAATTCTTTAAAAAGAAACACTAACAACGTCCCAAGTTAACACAGGCAAAAATACAATGAGAACAGAAACAGGAAGTAAACACGTAAAGCAATTGGTACCTGAGACAATGTAGAATTCCGGTTCATCAGACCTTTAGTTCTTTTAAATCCAGGATCCCCTTCTGCTATTACATCCATTGTCTTCTTCCCAATGAACTCTAGGGCATCCAAACCCCCACTGATAACACTTTTTCCCTGGAAAACAGATGCAACCTCATTACAACAATATTGAGAAAACATATCTGCATGTTTTTATTATATAAAAGTAGTGGCTAAGCTAACAATACCAAGCATTGGCAAGAATGTGGAATAACTGAAACAATCATATACTGCTTATGGGAATGTAAATAGGTATAACCACTTTGGAAAATGGTCAATACCTACTAAAGCTGCATGACACAGCAATTCCACTAATGGTTGTATGTACAACAGAGGTTCACCAGAAAACATGTACAAAAATGTTCATAGCAGCACTATTTGTAATAGCTATAAACTGGAAACTATCCCCAATGCTCACCAACTGCGGAAAGAATAAATAAAATGTGACATAGCCTCACAATGAAATACAGCAAAGAAAATGGAATCCATCACACAAACTGCACCATGGCTAAACTGCGCAAACACAATGTTGTGGGAAAGAAGCCAGATACAAAAGAGTACATACTGTATAAGTCCATTTATACACAGCTTAAAATCAGGTAAAATTAATCTATGATTGTATAAGTCAGAATTGTGATTATCTCAGTGTGGGAGAGGAAGAGGTACAGAAGACAGGGAGAGGACACAAGTGGCGGGGGTATCTGATGTACTGTAATGTTGTTTCTCAGTCTAGGTATGTTCGCACTATAAAAATTCAAATTGGACACTTATTTCATTTTTACGTATGGATGTTATATTTTAATAAAAAGTTAAAATAAAAAAGTATTAGCTAACTATCCTCATTAGGAAAGATATTAAGCTTCCTATAATCCTTTTAAGAATGTTTCTGATCATCTATAGTTTTACAAGCATCTATCACAAAGATCACATTTCCACTTTTCCACGTTTCACATTTCCATTTTCTTTTCCTAAAAGATACAATTATGAGAAAATATTTTTGCAAAGCAGAGACATTTCCTAGAGCCATCAAACTAAGAATCCCTAGTCCATATGTACATTGCCTCCCTATAACTCTTCACCTCTATTCTCTTCCTTATTGCTTTAAAGAAAGTTTACAAGCAGCTCTCACTCTATCCCTAAGATCAAAGTGATTGATCTTCAGTGATCAGAGCTTCCTTAAGAGTAATCGGTTCCCATGGCCCTTCAAAGAAAAGAGGGAGAAAGATAACAAACCCATTATAATAATGGAGGGAGCAGGCCACCTTGCATTTTTTACTCACTGTACTCTGAACTGCAGTAGAGATGGTCGAGAATACACCAAATGGCCCAGCCATGGGGGAGGAGTTTTCATTCTCTTTGGCATTTATCTCTCCTACAAGAGGGAAGGGATATGTCAACATGAAGGGAAGGTCCATTAATTGTTTTGCTTTATTAGCATCTATGTGAATTTTTAAAAATTAGCAGCTTCCTAAACACAAGGCCTTAGCCCCCTTTTTTTATTATTTTAAACCATTTGCTTATTTTAAAATGAAAGCTAAGATAGGCAGCTTTTTTTCTTTTTCATATCATTTTAAAAGTAAAATTCAGTCTTTTGAATAAACTGCTGATTTATACAACAACAGACTTTATACTGTATGATCTTCTGGACAAGGTAAAACCATAAGGTCAGAAAACAAATCAGTGATTGACAAGAGCAGAGAGTAGGTAGAATGGAATGACCAAAAAGGGGCCTAAGGGTACTTTGTTGGGGTAATAAAAATACTAATACTGAGGAAATATTCTATACCTGCATAATCATAATGTACTATGATTATACAGCATAAACAGATGGGCCACAGAACAAGACCCTGTCTCTAAAAAGATAAAAAAGAAAAAAAAGAACTGTACACATTTGTCAAAACACATAAAACTGTACACCTAAAAAGAGTAAATTTTACTGTATTAAAATTATAACTCAATAAACTAATTTCTTAAAATCCAGTCTAAAATACAGTTAAAATCTACCAGGCCACACACAGTGGTTCATGCTTGTAATCCCAGCACTTTGGGAGGCTGAGACAGGAGGATCACTTGAGGACAGGAGTTCCAGACCAGCCTGGGCAACATAGTGAGATCCTGTCTCTACAAAAAATTATTAAAAAAAAAAAAATTATCTGGTTGTGGTGGCTCATGCCTGTACTCCCAGCTACTCAGGAGGCTGAAGCAGGAGGATCACTTGAGCCCAGGAATTTAAGATTACAGTGGGCTACGATGGGGCTACTGTGCTCCAGCCTAAGCAATAGAGCAAGACCTCTGCCTCGGGGGGAAAAGAAAAAAAAAAAAAATCCAGTCTATTTTAAATTTTATCCTAGAAAATTATGCTTATTAGCAGAAATCAAGCAGACATACATTACAAATATGGGTATGTTTCAAAAAATAATTTATTCTATTAACTTTAAAAATATCTCATAGGAGAACAACTATTATACCAAATAATCTAACTATATTATATCAAATACTCTATTATAGGGAGGACTTCTGCTTCTAGCCATTATGGATTAACTGGTATTGGACTTGTCCTCCTACCACAGCAACTAAAAAACTGGACAATATGTAAGAAACAACTGTCTTCAGACATTAGACAACAGGCAGTACAAGACTTTGGTCCACACGAGAAGAAAAACAAAGTGAACCCTACAACTGGCTTAGCATTGTGTCTAGAAGAGGTTTCTAGACCATGACACAGGGAGGGGAAACCCAAGCAGAGCATGGCAGCCACAATGAGTGGGAGAAACAGAGATTGGAGTCCAGCTAGAATTTGCAAGTCAGAAAACTGGAGAGGCTAAAGTTACATAGGTTACAAAGTTCTAAGAACTTACACAAGTGTGCCCTTTTGTCTTTTCCTAAATACAACACTGCTCAGGCACTCAGAGACTTCACAAGTGTGGGCAAAGAACTACCATGGATCCATAAGCTTAACAATCCCCAGAGCTCATGTTAGGTTGAAAGACATTTGACTTTCAACCAAAGCAGAGAAACTTAATTAAACACCTGGAAATTAGGTAGAAACCTGAGAAGAGTCAGGCCTTAGTAGCAGAGATAAACTAGTACTTACCACGTGGGAGTGGGGAACCTGCAGCCTTAAGGCCTCATGTGGCCTTCTAGGTCCTTAGGTGTGGCCTTTTGACTGAATCCAAATTTTACAGAACAAATTCTCTTATTAAAATGGGAGCAGCAGAAAAAGATGAAGCTTTTCTTGCCTCCTTTGGTACTTAAAAAAGAACAATCTTGAAATCAGAAGGCCACAGGTTCCCCAACCCTGAGACATTCACCCCTGAACAAGCTAAAAACAAGGCTTACAAGGATCGGTCTAAGCTACATATACCTTAACTACCTGTCAACAAAAGGAGGGCAGAAGATAACACCCTTTAAAGGAGGATAACAAAATCCTTAGAAGATGATCGAATGATTTCCTTCAGGGGCCTCTGCTTACCTCAAAATTCTGACAAGGCACATCTTGATTATAAGACACACCTCCAAGACATATCCTTGACAGAGGAATTAACCCCCCACCTCAGGAACTTTAGAAGATGGGAGGAGCTTATTATCAAAAGTCAGTTCATTCTAATTCTGGAAAGTTCTCATTGTTAAACTCTTTATTAAACTAAAATCTAAGTCCATATAACTTCCACTGAGTGGTACTAGTTCTTTCCCCATGAGTCACAAATAATAAACTTAAGTCCTCTTCTCCATGCTAGTCTTCAGAGTTATAAGAACCAGTATATTCTCCCAATCTCCCTTCCCCAGATTTCCAGATTCATCATCCATGATGGCTTCAATTTTCTCTTATAAGACTTTAGTTCTAGATATTTCACTATCTAGCTCACTCTTTTCAGGATTACTGCAGTTTTTCAATGCCCTTTTTAAAACATGGCCCTGTGTGGCAGACATTTTTCAGGTGTTACGAAGATGATGCTGTTTACATACTCAAAGCCTCTTCTAATCCCCTTTTTTTTGCCTGCTTAACCCATTTCCTGATCTGGAAGTTTGTGATGCCCAAAACACACTCTCCCAGCATCTCTAGCTACTACATCAAGAACATGAGATCCTGTTAATGATGTAGCAGCTAGAGAAGAAATATGCTGGGGACTACTGAAAAAAAACCTTTCCTCTCTTTAAAGAGAGATGCATGAGGAGAAATGACACTTCCCCAACTACTTAATTCCTGACTTTGAGGACAGTTGTGTTAGAACACTATACTTGGAGCTGCAGGATTATCTGGCAACCATAAAGAAACCAACAAAGAAAATTGTAGAGAAGCCAACCCAGAACCCAGACATCGTCGAGCCACTAAACTAACTCTGGAACAGCCTACTTCTAGTGTTTTTAAGTGAGAAAAATAAATTCACTTTTAGTCATATATTCTATAATTTGCAGTCAAAATAGTCTAACTGATGCAGGCATCACTAAGAACAATGCCCCCAATTCACATACATAGTCCTTTGCAGCCATGTTTAAATAACGGGATCTTGACTCCTGGTCATAACCAACCCATGGACCTATGTCAACCTAATTCTCCCTCCTAGGAACTCAGAAGTGGAAATAACTGATGCCTGTTAGTCTCTGATGGGTACTTACAAAGCTGGAGCCGGGGAAGATAAGCAGAGACAGTCAGTCAGCTTCGAGAAAACAAGAATGATACAGCTCAGCATAGAGAATCAAGAGTGAGAGACAGTAAAGCCCCTGAGAGAGGGAGAAAGCAAACCAGGACCTGAAAAGCTTTCTATTTTCCCATCCCAAGTCCTTTTGATCTCTGGTTATAATCCTAGCCTTTACAGTTTACATGAGAGTAGGTTCTGTTTGATCAAGACAAGCCTCCAGAATACCTTCATAAAAACGTGAACATAAAAAAATACACCCCCAAAGCTAACACATTAAAATATTTTTTGTGCCACAAGAGATTCAAATCCAGTTAATTTATTAGTCTCTTACTCAATTATGTCAAACAAAATGCTAAGCAATTTTTATAATACATTCCATATTCATGGCCTTATTCAAGATATAAAATATTATCCCATTTTATAGATATGGAAAGTGAAGTGAAGAGACACATGAGTGGTTAAAGGACACGGACTTCCAACTAGCAGCTGAAGATTCCAAATGCTCTTTCTCACCACAGTCCCATGAAGCCCTGAGTATCAGATATTTGATAAATAACTACTGAAAAATGAGCTCAACTGTTCCATTTCAATCCATAATTCTAGATCTTGATGTTTCGATATACCAACCTGCTGCATACTTTTCAGTAGAAATTTCACTGGGACTAGGGATCCCAAGGGAAGTCTCTGCCTTCTCAATGACAGTTGAAATACCTTGCCCTATAATAAGAAAAACGATAACCTTTTTTGCTATTAGTCATCAAACTGAAGAAACAAACCAAAAATCAAACTTGCAGATATTTTAAAGCATTTATGGCCAGAAGACATGTTATTTTGACAATTCATAACTAATCCTTGGGACTATCTCCTTATTTAAAAAAAAAAAAATTGATTCATCACCAAAGAATAGGTTTACACTGGTACTTCTTAGAAGTTAATCTTCTCATGAAAAACTGGTGCAAACTCTAGTGGAAGTATATACATCAGCTTATCTTTCCTAGCGCACCCTCGAACTATAAAGCCTCTGAATAAACACAGAAGGAAGAATTATTAACAATGTCATTTGTAACACATACCTGTAGCAAAATACACACAAAACATAACTAAATGACTGATGATCTTACCTACTGTGGCTACCGTAGCTGAGGCTGAGGACAGTAAGGACTTGCCCCAACTCCCCCAATAGCCCCATCCAGTCTGGGGTGCATCTTTGGAAATAGTCTCCTAATTTCCCAGTAAGCAGAAAAACAAAAGGAAAAAGAAAATGGAAAAATTAGAGGAGAATCAGAATGTATAGATAAGGTATCTAATTATTAGCCCAAAGTATGGGTAAACAAATATATATTATTTGCTTAAGGAAATTTATTGCTTAACTGAAGATATATGTTATCACCTTGAAAGCACCACATTGCAAAGTCTCAAATTACTCATAAAGGCATTTATAAAACTGAGAAAATTGTATTTTATTGTTGTAAAAAGGAAAGAAATAAGTTGCAATCCTAAATTAATATTAATTTCAAATTCCTTTTAACACTAATATTTTTGAATCCCAATATTTTAATAGATATTGTACTTTGCCTGCAGCCTGTGATACCTGAACAGGGAGAACTTCTGAGGTCTCAAGGTCACTGGAAGGTTTGGCCTCCGGTCTTTTCCGAGTGGAAGCTACAGGTTCTGATTTACTCTCTGGCTTGGCATTTTGGTCAACAGACTCAGAATTCTTGGCTGGCTCACAGTTTCCATCTTCAAGGATGGGGACTGCTTCAGTTGGCACTGGAGTCTCAGTATCATCTTTATCCGACATGATTAGAGCATTGCCTGGTAAAATAAAAGCCTAAGAAAAAAATTGTTTATATAGACTTTTGGTATAAATCATTTGTTTACATTTTTTAGTTTGGGATTATCATAGAGTCACACGCAAGTATAAAGAATAATACAGAGATCCCATACACTTTCACCAGTTTCTCCCAATGGTAACAACTTGCATAACTGTAGTATATAATATCACAACCAGGAAACTGACATTGATGCAAGCCACCAATCTTATTACGATTTCACTAGTGTTACATGCACTCATTTGTGTGTATCTAGTCCTATAAAATTTTATCACATGTGTAGATTTGTGTGACCATCACTGCAACCAATATACAGAACAGTTCAATCACAAGGATCTCGTGCTTTCCTTTTTTAGCCATAGCCGCTATTATATAAATGGAATGACATGGTATGTTACCTTTTGAGATTGACTTTTCTAACTCAGCATAAGTCCCCTGAGATCCATTTAAGTTGTGTGAATCAACAGTTCCTTCCTTTTTATTTCTGAGAAACATTCCATGGTATGGATATATCAAAATTTGTTTATCTATTTACCCACTAAAGGATATCTGGGCTGTTTCTAGTTTGGGACTGAATATAACTACCATGAAAGTTCAAATACAGGTTTTTGTGAGAACATAAGTTTTCATTTCTCTGGAATAAATGACCAAGAGTATAATCACTGGGTCATATGATAAGTACATGTTCAGCTTCATAAGAAACTGCCATAGTCTTTTCCAGAGTAGCTAAATCATTTTACATTCCCACCAGCAATGTATGAGTGATCAAGTTTCTCTGCATTCTCACCAGCATTTGGTGTTGTCACTGTTTTTTTCTGCACCATTCTGATAGCAGCATGGTAAAATTTCAATGTGGCTTTAAGTTGCATTTCTCTAACAGCTAATGATGTTGAACATCTTTTCACATGCTTTTTGCCATCTGTCTATTTTCTTCAGTGAAATACCTTTGTATCTTTTGTCCATTTTCTAATGAGATTTTTTTTTTTACTGTCTAGTTTTGAGAGGTCTTTATCTATTGAGATGGGTTCTAGCTATGTTACCCAGACTGGAGTGCAATGACTAGTCACAAGGGCAATCATAGTTCACGTACAGACTCAAACACCTGGGCTCAAGCAATTCTCCCACCTCAGCCTATCGAGTAGCTCGGACTAAAAGCACACACCACCACGCCTGCCTCTCTTTATATATCCTGTTATAGATTCAAGTCCTCTGTGGAATACGTGGTTTGCAAATATTTTATCCCAGTCTATAGCTTATCTTTTAATTGTCTTCATAGAATCTTACACAAAGCTAAAGTTTTTCATTTCAATGAGGTCTAATTTATCAATTTTTGCCTTTATTGATTGTCTTTAAAAATGTATTAGTTATTAATCATTCCTAATTCAATTTTTCCAGAGATATTATGAAATTTAAGACATCAGATAGGATTTATGTCAGATCAACTTTTGAATACCAATGTAACCCAATTTAATTCCTTCTGAAGTAGAGCTCTTTGGCAATTAAAACCAAGATATAATTGGTGTTTCTGCAAAAAACAGATACTAGTTTCCAGGATAACCAAATTATCATTCGGGGAGAAATAAATGTACTTCACACACGCACACACACATATATCTTAGGTATGTATAAACACATTTTTATACTAATATGAACTAAGAGCAGAGTTAGACCTAATCCACGCCATCAAAATGTTTATATTAGAAAAAAGAGACACATTAACCACTAAGGCTGACTGGATGCAGCACTGTAATTGAAGTACACACAAAATGCTAAAACAACAGAAAAGAAGAAGTCCATTAGAATCATCAGGATATAATTCATGAACAAAGTATTTGAAACAAGCCTACAGCAGGGGTCACAAACTGGGAATTTGGGTGCCAAATCCCACCTACCTATGTTTTTATTTGGCCTGCACAGCATTTAAGATTTTTTTTAATTAATTGACAACATTTAAAAATCAGACTTCATATAAAACTCTAGTTTTCTAACTTCTCTCTTGTAAAAATTGAAAGATCTGGCAATGCTGGGCCCACTTTCAACTTTGTAACGACTAGTTCACGACAAATAGTTACTGGGCCCTTTTAGAAGGGGCAGTGCTCTCCAGTTCTGTAAAATCTCCACCCAAATCCACTTCACTCATTTATGTTACCTGATTAACCCCTGTAGCCATTTGAGTTTGCAACACCTGCCTTAAAAGGTGCTTAGGATTTTGACAGATAAAGATGCCAATGAGAGAATTTAAGGGTTGGAAACCATACGTGGGAAAACTCAAAGGCCTGAAGTGTGACAGTAGAGAATATGGACAGTTACCAGTAGTTAATATGGCAGAGAGAAGAACGATGGGGAGGCCTGAGGCAAGGAAGGTAGATTAAGACAACACCATGGAGCATATGGGTGTATGATATGCATACATTATACATTCCCAAAACACAGAGAGAAAAAATCCGCATACGACCACCCACTGACATACAAACCAACTTAGAAATATTCATTTACACACTTGCAAACATTGTTTGAGTACCTACCATGTACACAAAGGTACCTAGTACTTCTGGAGATAGACAACTAATGTAAGACACAATTTCTGCCCCACTCACTCCAAGGGCCTATTAGGAAAGACTAGACAGTTCTTGTACAAAGTTCAATTAATGTTTTGTGTATATGAAGAAACATTTTTGCACTATCTTTTCCTTATGCTCTCTACAAGTTATAACACAGCAACATCATCACCACCATCACAAATATTATATATAGCATACTATATGTAGTATATATTAAATACATGTTACATAAATGTAATTCATATTTTATATAATTCTATAAAAGACTGGAAGGACATATTAGCTATGAATATTTTAAACTAGTGTTTAAAATATTAAACACTAGTTATCTCATTTGTGCAACAAATGAAACAAAGATTCAAAGATTTAATGAGCATCTAAAATCCGTTAGACATTTGAGCTAAGCCGGAATGTCTTTTGTGGCAATGGCTGTTTATATTATCATTACCACCCACTATCGTTATTAGAATGGTTGTACCATTCCTGTTCTCAATGGATTCATAATCTAGCAGGAAGGCAAAAAAAAGCGGAGGAGAGGAATAAATACCAGGTATGTGGAACTGCGCTATTTAATGTTTTTGTAAGTTTTCCAGCTATTCTGTAGCGCGTGGTATTTTCATAATTGGAAGAGAAAGACTCCAATAACTGAACCGTTAAAAGTAAAACTAAATGGCTGAGCCATATTTTTAAGAAATAAAAATGCATACACTTAACACACATATAAATACTTCCCCTCATTTACCAAATTGGAGAGAGGTACAGCTTAGTAGCTAAGAGCAGGAGCTCTGGAGTCAGACCTTCTTCCTGTCCTGCAGCGAGCGGGGGAAGGTCAGTTCGCCTATCGCGTTTCAGTTTTCACATCTGTCAAACGGGGCTATGGGCTCCTATAAAGATTTACTAACGCGATATATGTGAGGGGCGTGGAACAGGGATCAGCACGTAACCGCTCACAGGTTAACATCTGCTATTAGTATTTGTGGTGCTGGTGATTTGTATCTCTATGATCGTTATTAATACGCTGTCTCTAGGCGAACAAACTTGGCCCTCACGTCTTCCCACATCCAAAAACACGTCCCAAACGGGAGATCGGATGTAAACCAAGCGCTCCTAAGTTCTCTGACGCTGACAACAACGCGAATTCCTCACACAAACGGAGAGCTTCAATAACCAAAGCGCTTTCACTGCCCTGGCACCCTGCCATGAGGTGTCCGCCGCCCCCTGTCAGGCCACCTCCTCCCACTTCCAGATGACCCCCGCTGCGGGACAGGGCTAGCACCCCGCCTGCCTTGTCCCAGGAAGCCCCGCACCTAGCCGGCCGCCGCCACCCTCACCACGGCCACAGCCACAGCCGCCGACTCGCCGCTCCTACTGCCCCGGAAGTACTCCTTCTGCGCGGAGGTGGGCTCGCCTGCCTGAGAAAACTTCCGGGTTAAGCAGTAGCTCGGGCCGGAAGGAGGTCGGTGCCAGTCCGGTGAGTGAGGGTTTGGTGGGGGTCGCAGCGAGGGGGGTTGGGGGGCCCGAGGCGTGGGTGGCGGTCGGAAGTGAAGGAGGCTAGAATATTCGCCATCCTTTTGAAGGCCTGGCCGGGGTACAGGACTTCGCGGAACTCGAACATTTACTGAGTGCCAAATACCTGCCAGGCACTACCGTGGGCGCCAGAAACACATCTGTGAATGAGCAGACAAGGGCCCTGCTCTCAAGTAGCCGACATTCTAGTGGGCGAAGCAGACTATAAACGAGTAAACAAACAGTGTTATCTAAGATGGTAGTAAGTGCTTTAAAGAAATTTGGACAGGATAATGTGGGGAAAAGAAGCGAGGGAGTAATAAGTCTTACGAAGATCTGGAGTAGAGCATTCCAGGCAGAGAAAATAGCAAGTGCAAAGGCAATATAGTGGAAAAAACTTAGAAAGGTCAAGAAAGAAAAAGATAAAACGCCACCGTGGCTGGAGCAAAAGAGGCAAGATGAAAATGGAAGGAGATGAAACCAGGGACTTAAGCACCAAATCTTTTAAGGCCTGTGAGTCACGACAAGGAGTTTGATTTTTATTTGGAACTCAGTGGAAAATATTTGAAGGTTTCTAAGCAGATGAGTGACATGCTCTGGTTTATGACTTTAAGATTACTTCTGATCCTTTATCAGAAAGATGCATCTTTTCTTTTGTCTTTAAGCAGTGGGAATGCCTGCAACTCAAACTGACAGAGCCAGAAAGGCATTAAAGACAACCTTATTGTAAAACTGAATCCCAGGAAGGTGAAGGGACTTGGCCCTTTAAGAACCCAGGCCTTCCAACTCCATTTAATGCCTTCAGAATTACCATCTTAATGTCCAGATATAATAATTGTCACTTTCTAAAATCTTTCAGTTATTTTCCTTTGCTAGAGTTGATGGTTCTTTAAATTTAGGTGTATTGGTATCACCTGAGAGCTTGTTAAAAATGCCTATTTTAAAAAACAAAAAACACCTGTATATAAAGTGGATAATTTTCTGTGATTTTCTGTTGTAATGGAAAATGCATAGAATTTGAGGCTTAAGTATGGAATCTTGATAAGCCAGTTAACTGTGTCTTAATCTTCTTAATTTAAATATGCTGCTGATAATTATAGCAGCAGTTCTCATACTTTGGTCTTAGAATCCTTTTACACTTTTAAGACTTATTGAGGACTTCAGAGTTTTTGTTTATGTGGGTAATATCTGTCAATACTTGCCATTTTAGAAATCAAAACAGAATTTTCAAAGAACTTATTAATTCATTTTAAAATAGTAATAAACTCATTACGTTAACCTAAATAGCATTTCTATAAAGAATATTTTCCAAAACACATAAAAAATTATTGAAAATGGCATTGTTTTACATTTTTACAAATCTCTTTAATGTCTAGCTTAATACAAAACAGCTAGATTCTCATATCACATGCATTCTTTACAATATCATTCTCATCGTGTAGCCTTTAGAAAATTGCACCATATTGTGTGAGAATGAGAGTGGAAAAGTCAAATTTCCGGTATTATTAAGAAAATAGTTTTGGAAGAGTCTCAGGGACACCCAGGAGTCCCTGCACCACACTTTCAGAATCACTGAATTACAATACTGTCATGACAGTCAAGAAATATGGGCTTGATTTGTAAGTCAGTAAAATTATGCACATTAAAAATGTAGGTGTCCAGGCCTCCCCCCTAGAGACGCCAAGTCAGTCTGAATGGAACCAGAATCTGCCTCTTTAACAAGCACCACAGATTAATTTGATGTAAAATGGTCTAAAAATCACATTTTGAGAAAACCTGTATAATTTGACCAGTTAAAATTCTCCACTCTAGAGTGTTCTGCCTACTAAAATCAAAATAGGTGTGTTTCCTTATCTTCAGTCTCTCCATTAATAGTTTCCAGAGCCTGAGACTCTACAAGTTAGTAAGAACTTTGTAGTAGACCTTTCTTGATGAGTGTCTGAACTCAAAGCGTTGAGCACTTGCCACAGGCAGTGTCTCTATGCCAAGAACTGAGAAGGTTTTTAGACTGTTACTCATAAGTTTACAGTCCTTTGAACAGATGGCTAACTTGTAAAGGGAAATTGTGCTGAGTCTTACGATAGAGTATTCTCAGTGTGCTAAGGCTGAGGTCCCCAACCCCTGGACCGCCCAGTACCATTTGGGTTGGTGGCCTGTTAGAAACTGAATCACACTGCTTGAGCTCCGCCTCCCCTCCTGCCACTCCTGTATGAGGAAAAAGTGTCTTCCATGAAACCAGGCTGCAAAGCAGGAGGTGAGCGGTGGATGAAGAGGGAAACCTTCCCCCATCGCTCCCTCAGCGTCAGCATCACTGCCTGACTGCCTGAGCTCCGCCACCGCCTGTGGAAAATAGTGCCAGAAAGGTTGGGGACAGGACCGCCATGCCAGGGTACTGACACAGCAAAAGAAATTCATCTGAAATTAAGAGGTTAGGGGTGAGACTTTAGGTGAGAGAGCTTCCTGAACAAGGTGAAATTAGAGTTGGATATTATAAAGAGGGTAGAATTTCCACTCAAAGATCTTGATGGGGACAGGGGCAGAAAGTTTTAAGCAGAAGGAACAACTAGAACCAGAACTTTAAGGTGAAAAGTTATTGAGCGAGAATAGAGAGTGAAACAAGCATAATTGAGGCTTTGTGCTGTGGCAGGAAAGCTGGGAAGATTATAGGATTTAAGCAGAGAAAGGAATGATAATGATAATCAAATGAGGAAACTAAGACCACTAGAGTACATCATAGCTAATTAGTGATAGAGGTACAACTAAAACCAGACTTGACTTCTAAATCCATTCATTCCTTCAGCAAGCAATTATTATACCTACAGACACTGCTGGTCTCCTTCTTATGACTTCTGTTCTACCACCTGAATCTATTCTTCGAGAATTATGGATACCAGCCTGGAATTTTAAGCTTATCTCATGGGCAGTGGAAAATCACCAATAGATTTTAAAATTGCCTTAACTGGCTTGGATTTATCTTTAGGACCAATTCTGAGAGGGGCAGTGTTTGGATATATCAAAGGCGTAGAATTAGAGTTAAGGATACCCATTTAGAAATTAAGAGAGTGTGGTACCCAGATGAGATAAAAGGACTATGACCTAGGGACAATAGGACTTAATTGAAGAACATCTACATGGTGGAATAATAATAACAGTAACATGTTTTTATAATTTACCTACATTAGTTCATCTGATCCTTACAACTACCCTGTGAAGTTGGTTACTATTAATAACCTTATCCAATAGATGTGAAAACTAAAGTTTGGCAAGCCCACAGGTTCACCCAGGGGCAGGATCAGGCACTCTACCTCCAGAGCCTATGCTCCTAACCACCAAACCATGATAATCCTATAATTTTGATATTGCAAAACTGGAAAAACTGTGTGGCTGTCATTCAAGCTATGCATATGCTGGGCAAGTAAGTCTGTGGGTGAGAGTGAGGAGTTCTTTTTTAGTTATACTGAGTTTAAGATACTGGGGGATGTTTCAGACTAGAGGGAAAAAAATGGGGTGGGCAGATCATAAATCTAAACCCGATTAATCAGTGTTTTTGTGATTTGCATCCAGTAGCTATTCAGCAAATGCTTATGGCAAAAGGATAAAAGTTGCAGGTATAACTGAAATAATACTGGGTTTAAAGCAAAACTCCAATAAAGATAAATACAGAAGATGTTTCTCAGTATGCCAGAAAATACGTTAAAGCGTGAGCTAAGGCTGACCAAATGCCAGTTATGAGGTATGTGATGGCTCCAAGAAACTACTACGGCATAAGAGCTAATTTAATTAGAAGCTTTTAAGTAAATGGCCCTCAAAATAGTGATTTCTGTTTGCATATTGCTATCTTTTTTATGTTACAGATCCCTATAATAATGCTTGAATATAAGCAGAACAACTTTATGTTTGTTCTTTGCAAAGGCTAGAGTAATGCTAACAATCTGCTCTTCGTTTGATTTTTCTCCCCCTTGCCAATTCAGAATGCCACTTTGTCAATTTCTGTGCCAGGTGTAGGAACTCCTCCGTTTTCCAAGTGTGACAGTGCAGGCAGAGAAGAGCGAATGAGCTGTAAATATAGCCTAGAACTGCGGTCTCCAACCCGCAGGCCACAGACTGGTGCTAGTCTGTGGCCTGTTAGGAACCCGGCCACACAGCAGGAGATGAGCGGCTGTTGAGCAAACGAAGCTTCATCTGTATTTACAGCCGCTCCCCATCGCTTGCATCACTGCCTGAGCTCTGCCTCCCACCAACTCCCAGTCCATGGAAAAATTATCTTCCGTGAAACCAGTCCCTGGTGCCAAAAACATTGGGAACCACTGTCCTAGAACACATTTAATTATGGAGAATGAAGCATTAATATTCCAGTATAATTGGAGTGAAAAAAATGCCATCTGGGCATTGGTGCTTTTCCCCATTTGCGTTATCTCAGAATTATTTCTGCAAACAGCACTTTCCTCAGCCAACTTAATATTGAGCCACCACAACGGAAATCAGCCATATTACTTCCTTATTTACTTATGTTGAAAATTGGAACAGAATGGAAATATTTCTTCTCTCAGAAGTTGGCAGGAGCAGCAACAGGGCAATCTGTTAGGCATGACAGCTATAGGCTCTTTTCTTTCCCTTTTTTAAAAATATAGTCAATATTCAGAATGGTTTTCTAGGGTAAAATCATTTACATTTCTGATTATTCACGATCCTAGCAAAGCTTACTTTCTATATACCTAAAAGATGAAAACAGAGTTGGATTAAACTTGAGAATCACATTTATCTGTTACATTCTTATTAATGGTGAGAGAAAGGTAATAGAAAATTCTACCGAGTAACTTAAGCCACAAGCATAGTACAGCCATTTTTAACTGTTTGCAGCGAAGTGGCACTTTGATTTTCCCTTTTGAACTCTTTTTTCTTTGGCTCCCAATGTCAGCTGCTGCATTGAGAATAGCAGACATGGTATTATTATGGGCAGTCTCGAACTTGCAAGTGAATTGCATTTCTAAAATTCACAAATTTGTCTTTTCACTTTTGCATTCACAGCATAGTTGTACTTCCCTTCAGTACTTCTCATACTGCCTTGTATATAATTAGCTGTTTACGCCCCTGCCTCTAGCTAGTTTGTAAATTCCTGAGCATCTGAGACAGTGTCCTAATTCACCGAACATCCCTTGCAGCACCTGCTACTTCATCTTGCACTTGATGGGCCCTTGACTTAGCTGGGCTGTTTTAAAGTCATTAGGCTGGAATGAACAGAATGGTCATAGTTGATGCAATTTGTATTGCAAGTAGCAAAAACCCATTCAAACTGACTTAACTAAAAGGAGACTTAGTATAAAGAAATAAGTCAAGGGTATCCCGTCCCAAGGATTATTTGTTCCCTTACTCTGTTTTCTGCTTCTGTCACTTTCTTGAACACATACCTTTGCCAGTGTTTTCTGTCACGACTGCTCAACAGCTTCTTGTTCACAAATGGATTGTATCTCTTAGTAGCTCTGATCAGAAATCCTTTGTGTTCAGGATATCCATGGTAATGAGTATGACGTGCCCAGTATTGACCAGAGATAAAAGGCAATGATGATGCCTGTTTTTCTCTTGGCATGAAATCATGTGCCAGGCTACTTCTGCCACCTTCAGCCTAAGAGCTATTTAAGGGTGTTCATGGTGTTTTTCTAGACCATGTCTTGTATGTAGGTTTCCCTAAACTTCCAGTAGAGACAAATGGCTGTATCTGTACAGAACAGGAACCACAGATCTTGGCCACGTGGGGAGTTTGCTTGCCACACTCCAGCATGTGAGGAGGAGAATAGAGACCGATGGTGAGGATGGTACCTGGTAGCCACAGCCAGAGTTCAATCACTTGTTGTGAACTTAGTCTTTTTTCTCCTGCCTAACCATTTCCCTATTTGCTACGTTATTTACATGTTCAGTGTTCATTTTCATGGTTTTAATTTTGAATAAAATTGAATAAAGATATTTCTTTAAAAAAAACACAAAGTCACATTGGAGTCGGGAAGTAGAATGCTGTCAGGAGCCAAAGCAGCATGTATAAGTCTCTCTTTCCTTTCCCCACTTTTCTCCCTCTTCCCCTCTCTCTCTTTTCCCACCCTCCCCTCTCCATTCCTCTTGTGCTTTCTCTGAGCTTCTCCTTTTATGTGGCCCAAACCTGACCGCCTCAGCATCCCTACCCCCTACCCCCGTGTGCCTACTCTTCCTCAAATGGCCTTAACCCACAAGTGTCTCAATTCCAAATTCCAAGATTAAAGATTCTGATTAGCTTAGTCAGCCAATGGATTGACTTCCTTCTAGGCCCAAGAAAATAGAGGCAGGGCTCAAGAAAGGGAACCATAGGCTAAATAGACCACAACAATGGTTCTCTACCACAAACTCAGGACACACAAAAACAATGTAACATATCACGGTTGGGATCCAAGCTCAATTTAGGCTGCCTGTACAATCTGCATTATTACAAAATATTTATTTGCAATGAGAAAAAGGAAAATGCGAAATTTTAAAGATTAAAATTGCATAATGGTGCCCCCCCCCGCTAAGATTTTTTAACACATTAACTGCCATGTGAGTTGTATTTAACTCATGCTAGTTTTGAGCCCAGGGCCTTGTGAGGCAAAACCTGGGCAGAACTCTGCAGCTGGTTCATGAAAATCTTACTTGTTGATGTTCTTATTGTTACAGTTAGTACTGACAATTTGATTCTAAAAACATGGATTAAATGAATGGAAGTCAATAACAAGTTTTTCATTAAATTAGAAAGGATCGTTTTGTTTTCAAAGTTTTTATTCTGTTTTCGTAATAAAACACCATGGCCCCAAGGAACAAGATTTTTTTCTAGTGTGGGGCAGTCAGTGTGTTAAAGGTTGCGTGGTGTTCTGAGTAGAAGTGTTTTATAATGGTTTAACTATCAGGTATATATTTTATCAAAATGTCTGAAAGAATCAACAGTAATAATTACTAGAGCTTATTCAGTGATTACTGTTGCCAGACTCTGTTTTATATATGCTACCTTGTCAGACTTTGCAATAATCCTGTGAGAATAGGTACTGTTATTTTCCCCATTTTAAAGATGAGGGACTGAGGCATAGAAATTAAGTCATTTATAAAAGTTGCAAGGCTGGTTGGAGTTAGAGCCAGGATTCAAATCCAGGAAATCTGGCACCATGGTCTGTACTCTGAACTTCTCTGCTACTCTGCCTTTATCAGAGACCTTCAATTACACTGATCCAGAGTAATCTAAATCCAGAATGGAATGTGAGCGATTAGTTCTTTCTTAGGGGAATTGTTCAGACAGTCTGGAGCACTGTTAAGCAGGGTTGTTGTAGAGGAAATGAGGAACTACATTAGTGGCCCTTAGATGCCAGTCCATGGACCCACTGTCTCAGAATCACCCAGGGAGCTAATTAAAAGCCATAAATTCCAAGACCCAAACCCGGGGGTTCTTACTCACTAGGTCTGGGGTTGGACCCAGGAATCTATATTTTTAACAAGCTCTCTAGGTGATTGTGATACTCAACCTGGTTTGGAAACTCTGGAATTGGTGATCTTTTATTCCCACATTATCTTCTAGTACAAAATGGTAAAGGGAGACTTTAGAGGTTAGAAGTCATGAATTACTTTAGATACATACCTTGAAGGTCTTTTGAGATTGTTAGCATTGGCTGTTTTTGTCTAAGAGAATATAATAGGTGCTAATAAATATATGTCAATTTGAATAATCGTGATCCCTGCTGTATAACATTATTCAGTTTATAGAGATCCATCACTTTATCAAATTTAAACTAATCTCCATCAGTAAATTATTTATTGAGCATGTGCTACTTGTGACGTATAGCAATGAAAAATATAGTCCCTGTGCTTGAGGGGCTCATAGGTGAGATGGAGTCGAGTGCAGAGCAGCATGCACCAGAGCCAAACAAGCAGTGTAGGTGGGGAAGGCTCTAGGGGCTCTGGGAGAAGCTATCCTGTATCTAGGTATACTCTGCATCCGTGTGGGAGGAAGAGCCAGACCTTGAAAGGAGGCTCAGGGAAGCTGCAGGGAGCTCCACAGCAGTAATGCTGTGCCAAGCCTTGTGTTTCTAAGGACAGCTGTTTGCTCTGCAGCGCTCTGTGGAGGCTGTTAATCCTCCCGAAGCTTCTGAATCTCAGAGTAGTCCATGTCCTTTATTTCCCATTTCTTCTAAAGTAATTGCTTTGATCCTGGGTGGGACGTGACCATTACCACAGGTGATCTATCCCACTCCTGAGCCTCTCAATTCTTTGACCTCTTCATCTTACACTTTACTCACTTCACCGTCCAAATTCCCAGAGTCCATATCCAGTTTTGCCGTTGGCCCAGTATATTCCTTCCAGAATCAGGAATCAGACCCAGCATTCTCTGGTCACCACCTCTCATTACCACAGCTTGTATCTGTTTTTCTTGAACACCCCTGACCTGTGACCCCTCTGCTTTTTCACTCTCCTCTGACCCTCTATCTGGAGCACTTCCCTTCCATTTTTGATTCCTGTTTATTCTTCAGGTCCTGCTGCACACCTCGCTTTCTCAGGGAGACTTTCTGCAATAAGGTTAGCTACCCATGGTGAGTCCTCCTGTAGCATCCTGTATTTTCCCTTGGGTAGCATTGAGTATATTTTTAGTTAGCATCTATATCCTCTGCCAGACGGCTTCGTGAAGGCAGAGACAGTGTCTGTGGTGCTGAATATGAAAATGTGTACTTCCAGTCTAAAACTTAGTGGTGGGGAAGGGTGGGAAGGAAGGAGATGGTAAGATAAGAAATAAGGCAATACTAGAATAAACTGAAGGTGTGGGGGCTTTTTGTTTTGTTTTCCCTGCAAAGAGAACAGGCCTCTAGCTCAAAGCCTTAAGCATATGGTAGTATCTCTGAAGTTATTAACACTGCTTTGTTTTCATTGTCTTTATGTTTACAGTTACTTTTACCCACAGAAGTGATAAAAGTTTCCTTTTAAAATAAATGTATAAAAGTAAAATAATGAGTTGATTTAAAGAAAAGTCATAAATGATAATTTGGTATATGGATATAGAAAAAAGTCATGACAGCAGAAGGAATGAATGAAGTTTGGTTAATGATGACTTGGATGAAGCCACAGTAACTCCTTATCAAAGACCTGGAGAAAGCCTGGGGCATTTTTCCAACACACTCATAGCCTATTGACATTGAGAACCACTAGTCTAGAATAAAGGACAAAATCATATCTACTAATTATTGTATATCTTATAGTGAAAGTTGGGAGCTTACAAGTCAAGCCCCTAGCATAGTGTCTGACTTAATGCAATCATTCAATAAATGTTACTTTCATTGTTTCCGCCCATGAGCCCCTCCTGAAAAAGAGAGACCAAGTTCTAATCAGGTCTACTCCTAACTTCTAGCATAATCATTAAGGAGCAAGTCACTGTGAAGTGAATAGATTGGATCATTTCTAAAGTCCTCTTCAGTGCCCAAGTCTTTGTTCCCTTTAGTGGCATTTTATGAAGAAGTGGAAATAAACACATGTTCAACCTATCATGCATAGCCAAAGTCTAAAGTTTTTTGTTTTACTCTAAATAGTCTATCTTTAAATTTTAAAGATTTGGAAAATTATTTATTGTCACTATTCAACTATCCTTTCAAGGGCTTATGAAAATTAAACAGCATTTACATCTTATTGTAATTCAGACTTTGAAGTTCAATGGCAAAATACAATGATTCATCGCTTTTTATGTTCTGTGATCACACTGCCTTCATGTAAGTATAAAGGAGAGTAAATGTCATTTCCAAAAGTAATTATCTTGGGTCTTTACAGGAATGAAACTAGGTGTTTCATCTAATATTTTATAGATGTAAAAGTTGAAATTTTTCTTTGAGAGTCAGTGGTTTTTAAAGGGGGAATCAAATTACCAGGAAGATGATCATAAACACATAGGCTCTTAGACTGGGATGTTACTTTGCTTTTTATTCATGATGTTTTCCTCTTTTTAAAAATTTGTCTAACAATCTTTCCCACTAGTTTTATATCTGCATTTCTACCAACTAGACACTTAAGATGTTAATTCTTCCCTTAGCTAATTTTACAGACTTTGAGTGAGAGATTTGGTATGCTTACAAACTGTTAAATATACTGTATTTTGTCTCTTGATGTTGAAGAAACTTAAAGGAAAATTCTTTTGTCTATCATTCTTGCCCAAGAGGGAGGTTCTGTAACCTCAGAAGTCAATAGTTTTATTTATGTATCTGCAGTAAGTGTAATTTTCTTTCTAATATTAAGTTAAACTACCTTAAGTGTCCCTGCATTATTTATATATCTGTGTACTTGAATAACTCAAATTTTGAGTTCCGTGGTTATGATTATGATGTGCCAGTTGATTTACATTATTGATATAACAACAGATGGTAATGGTGCAGGTTGAAATAAAAGATCATTAAGCTAAATATTTTAGCCTTCATTGGCTCCCTATTGCATAGAATTTGTCAGAGTGAAATAGAATCATAGCATTTCAGAACTGGAAGAGTCCTTAGAGATTATCTCATCTAGTCCCTCATTTGACAGAAGAGAAAACAGAAGCCCAGAGAGAATGCTGTTTGCCAAGGTCGTACAGCTAGTTAGTAGCAAACCTAGGACCAGAATCTAGGTCGGCCATTTTCCAATTCAGTGCTTTTTTTACTGTCTCTATGTGAGATTTTTAGGTGGTATTCTCTTTAATTACTTCCTGATGTCAGCACCAATTATTCTAATCAATTTCATATCTGTTCATTTCTGGAACATAACGGAGTTTCACCCCATTATAAGTCTCGGCTGGTTAAACTTTCATATTTGGCTTTCTTTTAGGTTCATCTCCACTCACATCTTTTAATCTTGAAGACTATAGAATACACCTGGATCTACCACTTTTTTGGAAAATTTCTCTACCAAGCAATAAGTTACCCACTGTGCTCTTATAGTATAGAAGCTTTTGAGTTCTCTAAATCGAAACAAGATTTCCTTCTATTTTCCCATGAAGCCACATTGTTGCTTATTCACTTTAGTGGTGAGTGTCATTGTGCCAGCTGCTTTTGTTTTGGAAGATGTGGACTTCAACCAAATGGCCCCACTGGGAGAAAATCATAGTTCTTACAATGCATCATTTCCCTCAAGCTTTGAACTCTCACCAAGTTCCCACTCAGGTGATGATGTCATCATAGCCAAAGAGGGAACTAGTGTTTCAATGGAGTGTCTTCTCACAGCTGGTCACTATGAAGATGTCCATTGGTACAACTCAAAAGGACAGCAACTGGATGGCAGAGGCAGAGGTAACTGTGTCAGGGTGTAATTAATCAAGGTTACTCATTTCCTGTTAGTTGTGTCTTCTTGGTTTTTAAGTTAATCAAGAAATCTCAAAGATGAGGTGACAGGGTGAATAGTTTAAAACTTTTGAGAGGCCTAGAGTATTAGACCTGTCAGAAAAAGCAAAGTAATTATAATTATTTAACCAGAAGAAGAAAAAAAGAATAGTTATACATTTAAAAAATGTTTACATGACAGTGAGATATTTTCTTTCCTTCTGATGAGTTGGTTTCCTTCTTTACTGAATGTAGACTAAATGAGGGTTGTTTCATACAGCTGTGCAGGTAGTGTACTGCACAACTCCACGGGTACCATCCACCTAAACTGCTACTAAATAGTACAGTGTGGTGCCCTGTATGAAAACATCAAGAAAGCTCTTAGCTAGACTTAAGAAAATTTGTTATGAATAAAATATTTTTTGCTCTGAAATGAGTTACTATAAATGTTAGAGGAAATCTAGGGCATTTTTTAAAATGAGTATAAATCTATGCATAAAATTTTGATGTTAGATCTCTGAGCATTAGAAGGGCATTATGGAACTCTGTAAGCCCTTCCAGCTCATTTTTTCTATTCTATACCTTAATTTACTTGAAAAAAGGAAAGTTTCTCTTTTATTTTTTTGTTTTTCAGTCTTAAAAATCAAAGAGACATAATGTGACCGAGGTCTACATTTTGACAGATTTTTATTTAATTTTGCTATTTGTGGATCTGTGAACACATCCTAATCCAGGCTACTATTTCTTTAACCAGTGTTGTGTTACAGAGATTTTTTTCATGTGTACTTGAGTTATAATATACCTCAAAAAGAAATCACCATGAAAAGCCAAAGGGATGAAGAATAAATTCTGAGATCCTCACAAACTTTACTTTCAGGAAAGACTACCTTATCTTTTTTTGCTAGAAAGATAGTGTAACCTCTTGAAATATAAAGGATATTGGTTATTCATATTAGAGTGGAAAATAGAAAAGTACAAAGGTGTTATTTCCTTCAGAAGTACACGCTAAACATCTTGACCTTTACAGACTGAGTAACTGGTCACCAGGGGATTGAAGAATTTGAGTTAGAAAGAACAGAGTATTTTTAATGAGCTTGTTAAAAACACAGACCTATTGAATTGGAATCTCCAGAGTGGTACCTGGACTGTGTATTTTCAGCATGATTTGGGGTTCCTTATTTGGACCCACTGAACTAGATTCCTATCTCCTCTGGGTTCTAGGATATCCTGACCAAACACATCCGAGATTTGAATTATTCAATCAGTGTAATCACTTCAGACTAACTGCATAAACAAAGCCTTAGGTTAGGACAAGACCAGCCAAGTGGAATGGCAGTTTTATTTTCCTATTTCGCGTTTACTCTGAAAACCGCTAACATCTATCATTGATGTTTTCAGCAGCAGCTCTGGAAAATTGTATTAAGTTTTATGAATCTCAAGTGAGAAGAGTTTAAAGAGCATGTCAGTCTAGTATAAGGTTCATAAATCTTGAGCTATTATCAGCAAGTGAGCTAGAGAGTTTGTGGTTGTAGTGCAGTGGCTGATGAATGGAGTCTGTGTAGTTCATCATAGCTTGGATTCAAAGGGTATCCTTTTCATAGCTCCAGGTTAGTAGAAGAGAAGCTTATGGTATAATGGCTATATTCATAACTACATATTTTCCTCCTTTTTGCGTTAGCGAAGTGATGGCTCTTAAAAATAAATGCACCTATAGAATTTAAATAAGTTTCGATGATGATAAAAAATGGGCACAATCTTGAGTGCCCACTAATGTATGTGCTAGTAACATAATCCAGAACTGTAGAATCTCAGGGATGAAAGAGATTTTGAAGATAGGGCATTTAGGTGATACTTAACAAGTAGTCACTCAGCCTCTCCTGGAATACCACCTCCAGTCATTGGAACACACATCCACACCCCAGGTTAGCCCATCCATCCCATCTTTGAATGGCTTTCATAGTTAAAGCACAGAGTGCTCTGGGAATTTACCACAAAGGTAAGAATTATGCAGGCAGAGCCAAGTTACTGAAGAATGTTGAATCAAGGTGAGTGGTCACTATGCTTTTCATAAACTTGTATACTTCTGTATACATGTTCCCTGAATGAAGATACCTTCACGTATGGAAGAGAGGCAGCATGTTTAAAACAGAAGCATAACTACCTTAAGGGCAACTTTATTCTCTTTGCCAAGTTGTTTATTGTAACTTGTGAGATGTATCTTTTGGCTTGTGCTTCAGTTACTCTTGCCAAGAAATCAAGATATCATCAACAAACCTTTGGTAACAAAACAATATGTGCAAGGCATATGAGATTAGCCAGTAGTAATTGAAAAAATATATTCAATTACTAGGTTTCTTTAAAAAAGAACTTTTTTTCTTGTTATGTAAGTTCACTATGGAAAGTGAGCAGTTAGAAAATAAAAATTATAACAATTTAAAATACCATTATTTTAAACCATTGTTTTATATTTCTGAGACATATTTTTCTAGTATCTAAAAATGTATAGAGATTGTGATGTCAGCACACATACACATATAAACTTTTTTTTTAAGATTGGTCATTTGGCATTATGTAGACATACCTGTCTCACTGAAAGGCTTTTTATGCTTGGCAGTAAAAAAGAGGCTGTGGTAATTATTAGTCTGTCAGGAAGGAAGATCTTGATTTCCTTTTTAAGTTGCAAGCTAATTAAATTCTGACTGTCTCCCCTTTTTCACATGATTGAAACGAACAGGATCTAACAGATGAGTTAAGGTACTTTCCTGAAGAGGCAGCTGGCATATTTAGTAATAATATTCTTTATGCTATAATTTTTTTTTCATTTGTCGGATTATCAGGTGGAAAATGGTTGGTTTCTGATAACTTCCTCAACATCACCAACGTTGCCTTTGATGACCGTGGGCTCTATACGTGTTTCGTCACCTCTCCAACTCGTGCCTCCTACTCTGTCACCCTACGTGTTATCTTCACCTCGGGAGACATGAGTGTGTATTACATGATTGTTTGCCTGATCGCCTTTACAATCACTCTCATCTTGAATGTCACACGGCTGTGCATGATGAGCAGCCATCTTCGCAAGACCGAGAAGGCCATCAATGAATTCTTTAGAACTGAAGGGGCTGAGAAACTTCAGAAGGCCTTTGAGATTGCAAAACGCATCCCCATCATCACTTCAGCCAAAACTCTGGAGCTCGCCAAAGTCACACAATTTAAGACCATGGAGTTTGCACGTTATATTGAAGAACTGGCAAGAAGTGTTCCTCTTCCACCCCTTATCCTAAACTGTAGAGCTTTTGTGGAGGAAATGTTTGAGGCTGTGCGAGTGGATGACCCTGATGACATGGGAGAAAGAATTAAAGAGAGACCTGCTTTGAATGCTCAAGGTGGCATATATGTCATTAACCCAGAGATGGGGCGGAGTAATTCACCAGGAGGAGATTCAGATGATGGCTCTCTGAATGAACAAGGCCAGGAGATAGCAGTTCAGGTTTCTGTCCACCTTCAATCAGAGACCAAAAGTATTGATACAGATTCTCAAGACAGCAGTCATTTCAGCCCACCTGATGATACAGGATCTGCCGAATCCAATTCTAACTACAAAGACGGGACATATGAACACTGTCAGCTGTAGGCTATCCCAGTACCTATAAAAACAACTCTCAGAAAAGGAACCTGTTTCTTGGAAGAAACAACATTCTTACCAAAAGATGACTGGGGTTTTCCCATTGTTAATATTAAGCACATGAGAACATGAATTGCCAAAATCTTTGTAAAAATGCAGTGGTTTCCCTATCTGATATTACTCAGTCGATTTCCCTGAACTTTAGTAAATGATGCATGTTAAGATTTAAGGAGCCTGAGAGATAAACATGATAGGAAACGTACCGAACTAAGAGTCCCATGGTTTCTCTTCTAGTCACAGATATTCCATTGGTACGGTCGGATACTTAGCTTGAGGCCTCAGTTTTCCCATCAGTAAGATGCAGGATTTGCATTAGGTGAGATCTGAAGTGGTTTCTAGCCCCATGATGTCTTACCCATCACCTTAAACCACCAAAATCTTCAGCACATCTCCAAGTAAACCTTTCCCTAGACTTTTGGTCCCTTCATTTGGAAAGAATCAAGCTTAAACTTTAGTCTGTGATCCAGATTTCCACACCAGTGTCATACTGTGCAGGAGTATGGGTGTTTTTTCGATACTTTGCCTTGTGGAGTGTTCAATGATATGTGCTAGGTTGAATCTCTTCAATGTAGCACATGTCTGTATTGTTATACAGATATCAGGGAGCTAACTGCTCTTTTGTAAACTACTTTCCATGAGTAAATTAGTCCTTCTTGGGGGCATGTCGTGTCTTTTTAACTTACTGAGATGTCATTTAGTTCAGTGAGGCTGGCAGCGATTTCCCAAGTGATCTCCTGAAGCGAGCGATTTGTTCCTAAGGAATAATGTCTTTGATGCTTTTAGAATAAGAACAATGTCAAATCATCTGTCTCTGGCAAATCATGGATTTTGATATTTCTGTTAATAGAATTTCTCAGGCTTTCCTTTTTTAAAGTATTGGGCTCTACAAGTGTGTTCTATGTTTGGGATCCCATTCTAGGATAAAACCCAGAGCTGGATTCCTCCTTAGACCTCTGTCAACACTCTCACCCTCTGTGGTCTTAAATATGGTGCTAACAGTTGAATGCTTCCTAATCTTGTTTGTTTTGTTTATATTTTATTGTTAAGGTTTTTATTTTTGTGTATTTCAGATATATAATTCTGAACTAGGGCCAGTTTTCTGGCCTTTCTGAGAAGCGCTTACCTGAAATAAGATTAGATAACTATGAGGGTATATCACACATATTAAAATACACACACATGCACACACACACACACAAATCATCTAGACATGAAGAGGGAGAAAAATGATGGAAGATGCCACGTGGTTCAACTGTGTGTAATAAACACGATGGCATTTCTTGCCTGGCTGAGATATGATATAATGGAATTGTAAATACTCATCAGAACAATTTTTTCAGCTACAGGAAGCTTGGTGCCCTACAATTTTAAGAACTTGGCAGTGGAGCTCCATTTGGGGCTTCACATTTCTTCATTTGCTGATTATTGAAGCGTTACTTGAACTAGAGGCTCCTGAGGGAAATGTTCAGGGGAGGTTTTATCAGGATTTTAATTTAAGGTTTCAAACAGAGGAAGACAGGAAATTCAACGTGTGACCAGATAGAACTTAGGTCTTTCTTTGTCCAGGCTTATCAGAAGTAATGTATCTGCTCTGGACAGCATGAATGAATCAATGTGCAGTTTTATCAGATGGCATTACAGATAAAGTGATAATGCTGCCTTTTCTGTCTCTCAGGCTGTTTCCATGGAAACCTTCAGAGCCAAACAAAAGCTACCCAATCATTTAGCCAATCCTTGCCTTGGCTCATAGACCGCTATTTCTTTAAGGAAAACTGTTTCATGTATTTGGCCATGAGAGCAAGGGCTCTTGAACATATCCTAAAGTATAGAACACATTTTCCCTTCTCACAGTGTTTCTCTTAAAAAATAAAAATTCGTTACATCCCTTGTCTGAGGTCAGTCCTCTGGGCATCCCTCAAATCTTCAGATAGTACCTTTAACCCTGTCCTGACATACTAGGTTTGGGATCATCTCTTAGGAAGTCGCTTGTCACATTAAAAAGAATGGTTTTACCCTACTTGTTCTCGTAAGAAACATTAGTGTTTGGAACCCTAGGTAGACGTATTTAATGATCAAAGTCCTGGGAAACAGAACTTTGAAAAAATATAGGAAATATTTTTTAAAATCTGTGAGTTTGCACAAATAATATACAATAATTAAATACAGGCTACTCCATTGTATCCTGGATAAATTATTTTAGAAACATAATGGTGACCTAATTTGGTGGCCAAAGTAACTGGTTTACTTTGAATGTTCCAGTTTATGGTGCCATCGATGAGGAATTAAAGTAGGTCAAAATTTAATTGGACTTGGTATTATTTTGTAAAGCTAGTTTTCAAGAAGAAGAAAACCATACTTAACTAATATTTTCGGTATCTAATCAAATACAGTATCTAATCAAATAACAGTCTTATGTTATCTTTTTGTTAAATCCTTAACCTTTTGAACTTAAACTACAGTCTAAAAGTCTTTTGATAATAACTGTAGTGTAATTATCTTTTTGACTTACTGGATTTTATAGTTAGTGAAAAATGCCTTTACCCAAAAAAAAGTCTTTAAAATAGTTCTGTCATCTCATTTGTAAATTTTATCTTGTATTGTGGTTTAATGAACCTTACTGTCCTTATGAAATGGTAGCTTTGTGAAATACATTTACCAAAAATCAACATTTAAACATCTTTATAGATTCTTTACCAGTTGAAGTGAGATACACAAGTATCTTTTGAGCTGATACTCCCCTTCAAGTTTATAGGCTGCTTGATAACCACCTTTCTGCAAAGTTGCATCTGTTATGATGGTTTAATTCTTGAGTCAGGGCCAGGGAGCATTTATATTGCTACCAACTACTTTGATATAAATATCTTGGAGTTGCCAACCTAGAATGTTGTGACAAGGCTCCCGGCTGCTTCTTTGCCTCACATCTATATTAAGATCAGAGCAATATCTGCACACAGCTTTCCCTTTGGTCCTCCAGACACAACGAGCCCCTTGGTCCAGTGCTCTCCGTGCCCTGCATGTATTTTCACCTTAGATCAGACTTTGTCTCTTGGGTCCCATACGGCACAGGAGCACAGCATGCTTGTTTTCTAGAGCCCAGCCAGTCATGGGTGCTAGCCTAGTCTTCACACACCAGCAGTTGTAACGCAAGTGTATTGTATTTCCTGAGTCACCAGTAAGAGAATGCAGTCTTTTCTCATCTAGGCCAGGAGTACCAAAAATACTCAGAGAAATTCCTAGGTTCTCATTAACACATTTCAGAAGGTAAACGAGTATTATTTGATATGGTTCAGATGATGTTTAAATGGTCAGTATTTCAATAAATACTTGTATTATAATTTTGTCTCTTTTTTTAAAGTCATGCTTGAATGTAACGTATTATATGTTCAATGGAATGTATTTCGCTTGTCTGAAATTTTTATATATTTCATTTTTATATGTGATGGAATTTGATGTTAATTTTAAACAGTAAATTTGATTTCAACTTGGATTCCACCATGACCATGCACTTCAACCTTACGAATATTAATATTTACTAAGTATTGTGGATGTTTTTGGTGCTACGAGCCATACTGAGATGGGGATGCTGCCCACAATAAGTCTGCGGATACCAGACTATCCTCCGTAGGCCCAAATATGGCAATTTCCCACTTCAGAAGTAAAGCATTCCCGGCAAAGGCAAGAGCTTGAGCAAAGGCCTAGAGATAAGAGGATTTGTTTTGTGTTTTGGAGAGCGTGTGATTAGTGTGTAAAGTTTATGATGAAATTTGGCAAGTGGGAGAGGTAGCTCTGGTAGAAGCAAGTCTGCCATCCTGTAGGGGTAGAGGGCAGTGATGAGAAATGGACGTGGATAAGCATGAGTATTAGGAGAAAGGCAAAGGGAACAGGTGGGAGGTGTGACTCATTACTTAAATGCCACAGATTCCTTAGAATGAAAACCTAGCCCCTGTCTCCCTCTGGGAAAAGATTGCTAGACTTGGAATCTTTATTTCACCACTAGCCTGTAACTGTGGGCAAGTGACTCAGCCTTTCTAGGCTTCAGTAAAATGGAGTTGTTAATACCTGTCTCACAGAATTGACATGAGGATTAAATATAGCAACGTGTAAGCAAACGCTGTATTAGCAATAATATGCCATACAGTGTAAGGGGCTAGTAATGCAGCCAGAGCGTCAGCTTTATTAGCAGCCACATCCAGCTAATGACTAGGATTGCATATGTGGTCAACTAAAAATTCCTCCACACCTCTCTTATTATAGAATTGCATTTGGCTTCCATGCCATAGGAGCACAAGTATGGCAGCTTATCCAAATAAGAGATTTATTTTCCTCAGATAAGTTCAGAGATTGGCAGTCTGAGGCTGGTGTAGGGGCTCAAGGACCGGCATCAGGGAGATGACTCTTTCAAGATTCCTCTCCATCCTTAGCATGTGGCTTTCATCTTCAAGGTCATAAGATGTCTTAGGTTGAGTTCCTCCGGAAGAGTTCCTGAGACGGATTTGTGTACAAGTAGTTTATTTGGGAGTTAGGTGATCCCAAAAGGTAGGGGAGTGGGGACATGAGGGAGGAGAAGAAAACCAACACAGGATGCATTAATGAATGTATTAATGCTGTGAGCAATGTGTTCAGAACCACTAGGGTGCTCTCTCTGCCCCCAGTGTATGTAGCTCATGCCCCAGAGGTATCCTACCTCAAAGCCAAGGAGCTGGGCTATTTATCCACCAACTCCCATCTGTCTTTAGCTAAAGACTGCTCCCGGGGTCATTAACTCCCTGGCACTTTCAGCCTGCCGTCTATGGGCTAAGCATGTACCTGTGGCCAGCAAAAGCCCTCGGGTAGAGAATCACAGGAGCTTTCCATAGGAATTCTGTGGTGAATATATTAATAGTAATGATAAGTGTCAAGGAATTAATGGGCAGGGCACTGACAGCACCTGCTATACACCTTTAGCATCATGTCTACATTCCAGGCAGGGAGAAAGGTAGACAGTCAAAGGACAACACATAGTAGCTGAATCTGTACCTTTTTATCAAGAAAGCAATAGCTTTCCCGAAGCCTCACCCAACTTCTACTCAGCAGCCAGAACTGGGTTATGTGACTGTCTGCTGTAGCTGTAAGAAAGCCTGAGGAGATAAGCATGGATATTTTTAACTCAACACATTGTCCCAAAGTTTGGGTTTCTGTTAAGAAAGGAGGGAAGAATGGAAGTTGTAGACAACAGGTAATGTGTGACAAGGTCATCTTCACGTGAATTACAGGAACAAAATGTGGTTCTGTGGTGGATAAAATTGAAAACCATGTTCCTTGAAGATAATCACGTGCATGAACAAAGCAAAAACCAGAAGCGGTAAATGTTAGGCTAAATCTTCAAGCCATCACTTACGTTGTCTCCAATACATGTGGCTCAAACAGCAGACAGGCTATGAGATTATGCTGGGGGCACAATTGGCTTATCTTAACCTACTGATTCATTAACACATATTTACTGACCACCTGCTATGTGCCAGGTGCTCTTCCATGAACCGGGGCCTCTGCAATGATAGTGACTGGCAGGGTGTATACATAATTGGGAGTCAGAAAAGCCTCTGAAAAGAGGCCATTGTGCTGAGACCCAAATGATGAAGAGCCAGACATTCAAAGATTAGGAGGAGGGGTATTCCACGCAGAGGAAAGAGCAATGACAAGGTTGGCCTGTTGGAGAAACAGAAGAAATAGTCCTGTGTGTCTGGTGAGGGGAGACAGAGAGGCATGGGCCAGAAATATCATTAGATTTCAAAGTCCCTTTCGGCTGGTCCCAGAAATAAATTTCTTAGAAGAAATGCTAGTATCTAATTTGGAAAAGAAGATTTACATATTTAGGGGGCAACATTTGGTCATTCAGTAGTGCTGTTTTTTCCTGAAGTTATCTGCACTAAAAATCAATTGTACTAATTTTCTTTAAGGAATTAAACTCCTTCAGAGCCTGTTAAATTCTAATCATGTTCTTGAGTTTTCATGTTTTTGCTGGAACCTATTGATTAGGAAATACATATATGTAAATACACATATGTCACTCCATCTGCCTAGAGGATCTGTGGCTGCTGCCAGTGTGCTTATTCTTCCTGACAGTTGGAACACTCTGCTTTGCCTCCAGCTCAGCTGTGCAAAAGGGAGGACTCGAGTGTCCTAAGTGATGATAAATCAGCATTTAAGGGGCCTCCTTCCGATAGAAGCACCACCCTCTGGAAAATACTTTGTCCCTAAGCAGAAGGGAAGTTCATCAGAAGAAACTCTGTCTGATGTAGTGTTTTTGCAGTGTGAGTTTCATTGCTCTTTCAGAAACGTCAGCAAGCAGACGGTTGTACCATTCCTAAGGCTACTCCACTCATAGCGCTTTGACCCCTTGAACACCTAAGACCGTACCTATTCATTTAATTTTCAGCAAATGTTTCTTGCCCATAAACTGGAGACACTACCATGAGCAAAACTAGATGTGGTCTCTGCTCTTTGAGAACTTATAGCCTGTGGAAAAACAGATCCAATTCAAATAGTCACATCTAGGGTGTATAGTTAAAAACCGAGAAGTGTGCTAAAGGAAATGATTCTATGAGAGCCTAGAACAAAGAAGCCTGATCCAATTGGAGGTCAAAAGAATTTCCTTAAGAGGTGATACTTGAAGCACCAGGCATTGCATGAGAGTTTATTATGTTTCTTGCCATGAGCCAGGATTTGAGTCATAGATCCTGCTCAAAATGAATTTACAAACCAGTTGAGAAAATAAGATGTTCCTGCAATAAACCATCTGAAAAAGAAAGTGTATTGTGAAGTACTAAGTGGATTAGAACTAGATAATAAATGCAGAAAGACTTAAAGCTGAAACATGAGTGTGTGAGCAGAAGATGGACAATGCTTTGTAGACTGGGCGAGATTTCAGCTAGACATGGAAGGATAAATAAGACATGGATGGAGAAAAAAAGGTGTTAATCTGATCGGGCAACTCAGAAATCTTCAATGGTGCCCTATTGTCTAAGCAGGAAAGAAAAATCCAATTCCTTGGCCCTCCAAGATCTGCTGCCATCCTATCTTCCCAAATTTACCTTTTGAAAATCCTCTCCACTCCCTTGGAAATACTTTAACATATTCTACCTTTTATATTACAGTTCCTCTCTCCTTACCGGTTTTTGAGCAACTTGAGGAATGCATCATATATTACTCGACTATTTTTGTAGCTTCTGTTTCTTAGGGTAATACCATTCATTAGAACAGATAAGAGACAATAAATGTTTGTTGCACTTAATGGAACAGGAGGAGTGAACTTTGTGCTGTGGTATGTGACTACGTCCATTGGTCGGTGTGAGAATTAGGGATGAAGGCTTGGGAGGTATGGCTGCCCCTGCTCCAACAGCACTCTCTTCCTTGGTGACTCCACCCACTGTTTTAAATACCATCTTCCCACTGGTGACTCCCAAATGTAAATTTCCAGCTCCAAATGCTCCCTTTCTGACTTGTAAATCTAATGCCTTCCTACTTGGCATCTCCACTTAGCCAGGCATCTCTCAATGGCATCTCAAAATTAATATGTCCAAAATGGAATTTTTGATTGCTTTACCTAACAGCAAAAGAATACTCCCATCTTCCCTCAGTAAATGACACCACCATCTATGCATTTTCTCAAGCCAAAAGCCTGCATCATCCTTGACTTTATTTGTCTAACTCACCATGTGCATTAGGTCCACAAGTTCTATTGTCTCACTTCAAAAAACATGCATCCAATCCATCTACTACTCTCTACCTCCACTGACACCATCCTAGTACAAGACACCATCATCTCTCACCTGTACTCTTTAATGGTCCCCACTGAGCTCCCTGCTTCCACTTTTGTCCCCAAGTCATCCATTCTCCACATTGCCACCAGAAGGAACTTTCAAAAGCATAAATACCATCAAGTCACCCTCTGCTTATAATCCACAACGTTTATCTTCACTGGAAGAAAACTCTAGAAGAAAATTCATATACCTTGCCCTGGCCTACAAGACATTATACGATCTGGCTCTTTCCTGTGTGTCTTGAACTCATGGTCCACCACTCTCCACTTCATCCATTGCATCCCAGCCACAGTGGCCTCCTTGCTGTTCCTCTAACACACCAAGTCTGTTCCCACCTCAAAATCTTTGTTCCTGCTGTTCCCTCTGCCTAAATCTTCCCCCTCCCATGTTCCTTTCACTGGCTTCTTTTTGTCATTTAGATCTCAGCTCAGTTGTCATTATTTCAAAGAGGCCTCCCCGACCACGCTAAAGCAGTTGCTCCCTAAAAGAAAAAGAAAAAGATTGCACATGGAGTTGTGCAAAAGAAAAAAAATAAAGTAGTTGCTCCCAGGGTTAGGGTTAGGGTTAGGGTAATGGTTGAAAAACTCTATTTCATTTCTCTTTTATTTTTATCATAGTGTTTGTCACTATTTGATATTAATTTTTTTATTTATTTACTTGTCTATTGTATATTTCTCTCACCTAGAACATCAGCTCCACAAAAATAGGTACCTTACCTGTCTTATTTCTTATTATATTCTCTGGCACCAAGATGGCAATCACTAAATATTTGTTGTGTCATTGATGTAGATGCATGGGTGAATATTAATTAATTGTGTGAACTTAAAGCATTTAGCATCTTTGCCTCAATTTACCTCCTTACCTGATGAAGATGAAGGAAATATACTACTTGGCTGTTCTGGAAAACAAAGGAAGTGATTAAGATAAAATAGAAGACTGAAGTCTTTACCACTTATTTTGAGAAAAATATTGAAATTCATGGGCAGTGAGTCATTTGAAAGTAGCAATGACAAAGCAAACGGAGAAAGAAATTCATTTGTTTTCTTACCATGAACTTCCTGGGGACTCAGTAAAATGGGGAAAAATAAAATGTACCCATGCGTAATATAAAAATTCATAAATACAGCTTACATTAAGTAGAGTAACACCATATATGGCATCGATAGGTATTTTACAAAGTGTTTTGTTTTTTCAAATAGTTAATATCCCCATTGTAAGAAGCATTTTCTCAACTGGAACATTTTAACAAAAACAGTTTTTGAATGAATTTCAGTGCCACCTCCTCTGGCAAGAAACACACTGAGCAGACCCTTTGGTAATTACTTGGAGACATTATTATAAGTACACATTATTATATTTGGGTATAAAATAATGATAAGCTATGAAATCATAGATGTATAGAACTGTTAGGCTTTCTGAGAGCTCTTATGTGTATTGCGTAGGTTTTTTTTCTTTTTCTCTTCTCTCATTTATTTAATCAGTAAGTATTTGGAGGACACCTAGCAATGCCAGGCTGGCCCCGAGGACTATAGTCACAGTGATAACAAGATAAATGTGATCCCTGCCCTCCTGAAACCTAGAATCTTCTGGGAAAGACGTGTCATGATCAAGTAAGTACATGTGTGACAAGAGTCTCAAAGGCCTATCCAGGGGCTCGGGGAAGGCCTCCCCAAAGAAGTGGCCTTTAAGCTGATTCCTGTGAAGGAGTTGCTCAGGGGAAGAATGTTCCAGCCAGATGGAAAAGCATGTGCAAAGGCCATGAAAGGTGACAGCCAAGGTGCATTTGAGCAGACAGAAGAAGACCAGGATGGCTCCTGATGATACTGCAAAGTGGAACAGGGCCAGATTGCAGAGCCCCCCATAAGCCAAGGCTAGGGATTTGTCTTCGTTTTAAGACAAATTAAATGGTTTTGAAGAGGGGAGTGAGATGACCAGTGTTACACTTCAAAATATGTGTTAGAAGAAAGCTATTTAACCAATAAACCTGAGCTTTCATATACATTCTTGGTTTAGTTGGTGTTAAAGTAGCTGGTGCCACAGTAATTCACCTTCCGTAGACTAAGGAATTGACAGGTCGTGCTTAGGGGCATGGGGAAAGTGCTAAAATCAAAGAGTGGATATTCAGGTTTGGGGAGTGCAGGTTTCAGAAAGGAACCTAATTATTGGCATTCTATTACATTATTGGACATGTAACAGCCCCAATGTAATTCAGGTCAACATTATCTGGAGACACCTGCTATATACACAAGGCCTAAAGGGAAGTCTGTTAGTATGAAAGAACACACTCTGGGAATAGATACCTGAGTTCCAGGGTCATCTTGGCCACTACCTATAGACTAAGAGGATGCCTAAGGGACCTCCCCTCTCTAGAATGCTGAGCTGCGCATACCTTAGCAAGAAGGAGGGCCGAAGTGGTGGCTCTGCCACCTACTCACCAAGTGACCTCGGACAAGTTATTTCTTTATCACTGTACCTATTTGTGAAAACCCTATCTCATCAGGTTGTTGTGAGGGCTAAGACCGCTGGCACAGAGAAAACGATCAGTAAAGACTAGGATTATTCTGTGATTTTATAGTTTACTATCTAATGGCTCAAAAATTAGCCTGCCGTAACAGGAGAATTTGGAAATGAATGTTTCCTTAAGAAAAAAAGAGGCCCCTTATAGATTAAGAATTCATGTTACATGTTACATTTTTCCATATCTTTCTGAGAGTTAGTAACATTTTGGGAAGCATCTTGCACCATCCATCTGCCCAACACTTGTGCTCTAGAATATCTTTCCTCCAACAGCTTGTCCAACTCTGTTTTGAATATGTTCATTGCTGCTATCCCTGGTCTATTCTGAGCATGTTATTAACCTGAGCTTGAATGTATCAGTATAAATTCTACTAAGAGCCAACTTTTCTTAATTTCTGAGCATCAGTGCAGAAATAAGCTTGCATGATTTCTTTGTGGTCTCTTTGCAGACCCCAAGGGTGTTAATGACAAGTCACGTACCCTCTGTTTTTTTATTATTTTTAAATAACTGGGTTTTAAATTATAAGCTTAATATATGCACATTGTTTAAAAATATGAACAGTATAGAAGGTTTTTAGGTTAAAAAAGAAACACACTTTTCTTTGTCTCCCACCTCTGGCTCCCTAGTTATACTCACCATCGATTAGGGGTATTTTATACATCCTTCCAGAAATTTTCTCCCTCCCTCCCTTCCTCTCTTTCTATATATACATATATTCTCCATAGCTGTCTTTATTTTGCAAAAATATTATGCTATCTTTATTTCCTACCTCCCTTTCTATATATAGTCTATATAATTGCATTTATTTTATACTAATGGGACTGTATGGTTCAGATCCTGTGTCTTGGACATTTTTCCACACCAGTACCTATAGGTCTGCCTCATTCCTTTGAGTGGCTTTCTGGAATTCTATTGATAGAATGTACCCTTTAACCAACCCCTGCTGATGGACATTTTAGATGTTTCCAATCTTTTGCTTTTACAAACATTTCTGCAACAAACATTTCTAGACGTATGTCTTTGCATGCTTGAGGGACTTTATCCTTTAAGTTCTTAGAAGTTTTAAAACCCAGAACAGCATCCTCCCATATGTTCACCAAACCATCAGCATGTCACTGCTAATGTCAGTCCTCCAAAAAGAGCTCCTTCCAAGGCTAGTGGCTGCCTTATTGTACAACAAAGGAACAATCAATACCTTGATAGGCATCGTTAATCCTTATTGTGAAGATTGGTGATAACGTAACAAAGTACTTACCAGACATCTGCAATACCATAGTTGCCCAATAAATGTGGCTATTCATATTGCATTTATCCTTGTGAACAACCAGTCAAGAATTTATCTCCAAGGCCTGAGGCTAAACACAACTAGAGTCAGTGGCTTGATATAATATTAGTAAATTTCAGGTGGCACTGTTTTTAGGAAACTCAGCCCTTTGTTAAAGAGGAATATCCAGTGGGACAGGAAAGTCCTTTCTAGGTGGTAAAGGAAAAACTACAAAGCATTATGCTTCAATATTAGAAATTTTTCTGGTTAAATCTCCCAGAAGCCTTAACATTTTCAACAACATGAAATCATTCCATAGCTGGTAGGCATTAACCTGAGTATGTAGAGAAAAGTGATTGCCAATTTAAACAAAGTAGTGTTGGTTTTAATCTTAGCAAGTATCATGAGAACATTATTTGAAAGAACCCTGAGCTGGAGATCAGACATTTGCATTCTCTTCATTCATTCATTCAATACATGTTTATTGAGAACCTGCTAGGTACCAGACAGGATTCTAGGTTACAGAGGATGCAATGTGAACCAAGCAGATACGGGGCCTGCAATTAAATAGCCATGTGACCTTAGACAAGCCTCTTGCCCTTCTTGGACTTTCCTCATCTTTAAGCTGGCTGAACTACATTATCTCCAAAGATCCTCCCAGATGTATCATTCTGTGCCTCTCCTTAATGCGTTCCTAATGATCTCAATCCAGTGCAGCACTAATTGATGTATATGGCACATAGGGGTACCACAAAATCCTTCACAGGTGTACTGCCAAGTTCTGACCAATGGGTACTATGTTAGTTTCCTTGGCTACCATAACAAATTACCACAAACTTGGTGGCTTAAGACAATAGAAATTTATTGTCTCACAGTTCTGGAAGCTAGAATTCTGAAATCAAGGTGTTGGCAAGCTCTCTGAATGTTCTATAGAAGGATCATTTCTTGCCTCTTCCTAGCTTCTGACGTTACCAACAATCCTGAATATTTCTTAGTTTGTAGCTGCATCGATCAGTCTCTGCCTCCATTGTCACATGGCGTTCTCCCTGTGGGTCTGTCCTTGTCTGTTTTCTTATAAGAAAGGACACCATTCATTGGAGTAGGGCTCATCCTAATCCAGTGTGACCTCATCTTAACTAATTATACCTGCAGAGACCTATAAGGTCACATTCTGAGGTTTCAGGTAGACATGAAATTTGGGCAACACTATTCAACCTGGTACAAATTTCTTTTTGCTTCTATCAAAGATAAGGACTGTTACATCAGTACCTAGCAGCAGATGCTGTGCTGGAAAGGTCATGCAACCCAGTACAGAGAGGGGTGGGAGTGTGAGGAGGAGGTAGGGAGTCTGGGCATTGAGGCTGTCAGCAGAGGAAAGGGGCGTCTTTAATGGAATCCGAGAGACTGCACCCTGTAGATGTGTTCATCAGTACTATCGGGGCAGGGTGAGTACCCAGGACATTCCAGGCAGTAAAGAGTTCTGCATAACAGCAACACTGTGCTGGGGATGATAGTCCAAAGAGTGAGAGAACTAAAATTGTGGAAGCTTTTCTAGACACTCAGAGACTTGATAACATAGTGCTGTACTCACAATTCCTTTGTATCATTGATGTCTTTGCTGCTGTTTTGAGTCATGTCATTCCTTCTAGCTGAGCACCCAAAATTCAGGCATTTAAAAGGGTATCCCACATGCAGGAAGGCTGATGGCTGAGCTGTGCAGAGCGAAGGCTGAGGGCTCCAGCTCTGGAGGAGATTTCCTCTGCTCTCCCATGTTATTGGCTCTGTTTCTTTGGGAACATTAGTACATTCCTCAGAGCTCAGGCTCCTTCGTCTATAAATTGGAGATATTAATAGAACCTCCTCATAGGATTGTAGTGAGGAAGAAGGGTGAGGAAAATAATTCACATGCAACATTAAACACAGTGCCAGGAGCATAAAAACGTGCTTAATGAGCGTTTGTTACTATTAAAGTATCTACTAATTTTTCCCTGCACAGGAGGATCTTTCCCAACAAAGATATAAACATGCTAACTCTCTAATATTTTTTTTAAGAAAACCTTTCTTGACCCTATTCTCCCCCAACACCTTCCCTTTGCAGCAGAATTTTGCAAAAGAATCGTTTGTTCTCTGTCCCCAATCCTTTCCTCCCATTCCACAAAGAGACCTTTGCGCCTCTCCTAATCCTCCCCACTCACGTTGTGGTCCCCTGTGACCTCTATGCTGCTAAATCCAGTGGTCAGTTCTCAGACCTCATCTTACTTGACCGGTCAGCAGCTTGTCATGATTGACAACTCCCTCATTCATGAAACACTTTTTCACTTGGGTTCCTGGGGCACCACTCACCTTTGGTTCACTACCTACCTCCTTTGCCCCAGGGGCTTCCTCCCTAACTGCTCCCATCCAGCCTTAAGGCTTAACACCATCTGTCACTGACGGCTCCCACACTTATATATCCAACCTAGACATTTCTTCTGAATGCAGCCTATTCAGCGTCTCCGTTTGAATCTCAAATAGACATCTTAAACGTAACATATTCAGAATCGAACTCCTGATTCCCCTCCCTGGAGAAATCTTGTCTTCCTGCAGTCTTCCCCACCTCAGTAGATGGAAACTGCATCCAGTTGCTCAGAGTCATCCTGACTTTTCACTTTCTCTTACACCCTGCATCCAATCCATCAGCAAATCTTGATGGTTCGACCTTCAGAAGAGATCCAGAGTCTGACCGCTTCCCCTCCTCCATGGCTGCCGCCCTGGTCTGAGCAGCCACACTCCTCAGGTCTGTCTCAGCCGTGGCCTCCCAGCTCTGCTCCCTGCTTCTTTCCTTCACTTCTTCAGTCTGGCCTCTTCCCAGAAGCCTGGTGGCCCCACACTTGGCTGCACATTCGCACCACCTGGGGAGTTTGAGAAATTCCAAAGCCCAGGCCGCATCTCAGATCGATTCCACCAGAATCTCCTGGGGTAGGGCCCAGGCACAAGTGTGTTTCGTTTTGTTTTGTTTTGCAGTCAGATCATTTTACGCTTCTACCCAAAGACTTCCAATGGCTTCTCATCTCGGAATAAAAGCCAAAGTCCCTACAATGGCCTGTGAGGCCTCAAATGAGCGGTTCTCAGGCTCACCTGGAGGGCCTGTTGAAACACAAACTGCTGGGCTCCATCCCCAGAGTCTCTGACTCAGTAGGTCTGAGGCAGGGCCTGAAAATGTGCATTTCTGCAAGTTCCCAGGCAACTCTGCTGCAGGACTGGGGACCACACTTTGAGGCCCTCTGCCTTGCATGATCTGGCCCCGCTGCCTCTCAGACAGCACCCCTGCTACTCTCCCCACAGTCTGTTCCAGCTACGCTGCTCTGTCTCGTTGTTCCTAGACAGGCCAGGCCCCGTCTCACTTTGAAACCTCTGCCCTGGCTGTTTCTTCCACCTGGATATCCCTCCCTTACCGCTCTCAAGTCTCACTTAGATCTCCCCTTATCAGTGAGGCTTTTCTCACCACCTTATTGAAAAATTGCTTTCTTTTGCCCCTCCTTACTCCTCTTCTCTGCTTTATTTTTTCCTTAGTTCTTCTGGCCATGCAATATATATTTACACATGCATGTATATGTATTGTGTATATTTCTTAGCTCTCCCACCCACCTGCACACTAAAGCATAAACTTTATGAGAGCAAGGACTTTGTTTTGGTCACTGCTATGTCCACAGCATCTAGAACCAAGCCTGGCACCCAGTAGGCTTCAATAAATATAAATGCAAAGAATGACGAAAATGCCAAAACCTACTTAGGGACCAGACTCGAGTGCCTGTAGCTCTGGGGAGAGCCACGAGAGGCCACTGTTGTGTCATGGATTGGCCAGGAGGCCACGCAGCTGCTCTTCCTCCCACAGCCAGCAGGCCTAACAGAGTCCTGGGAGGGAAACAGCAGGTGGGCATCTCCACGGCCAAGCAGGCCCAGCTGGGTCATGGAAATGTGATTATTATCCCCTCCCAAAGCCTAGCCGGGCAGCTCCTGGAGATCAGCTGCAGCCCATATCCGGTAAGCTTTTGGGAGGGAAGGCACTAGGGTGAGAGCGTTTCAGCAAGTCCCCAACAGGGTTTGATGGACACCAGCTCCTGGAGAAAGCAGGAGGGGAAGGAATGAACTTGGCCTGCTCCTGGTAGACACAGCAAGGGTCTGAATTAGATAGAGTGGGGAGTCACTCCGAGTTGGAGTTTAGAAACCAAATTCCTAAGAATTCCAGAGGGACAGGCATGGAATCTAGTTTGAATGCATCTCTTCCTGCATCAGGAATGTTCCAGAGCCCACTCTTTGCCTTTCCTCCTTGATCCAGCCTTCTATCTATTCATAGGCACATACAAGCATAAATTCATACATACAACTGAAGGCTCCAAGAAAGGGGACCCAGTTCTCTTTAAAACTCACCCACTTTCATTCTCTATAATACAGCAGATACAAGCTCTGGGCTTGGGAATTTAAAAAAAAAAAAAAGATTTCTGTCCCACCTCCAGCTGTATGAGTCAAGACTTACCTGAAGCAGGTGGTTAGCACATCCATGTTCCCTACCTCATGCGTTAGTTGTGGTGATAAGATGATGAAATCTTGCAAACCCTCCTGGTGAACCATCCAAATGTCAGGATGGTTTTCCTGATGATGGTGGGGATGGCTTCTCAGCTTTCACAAGTGGCACTGGACCAGCAGGGATTTATCAGAAGACACCACCCAGCTATAAACTCAGGGGAGTCACAGGTTTATTTGCATGTGGTTTTCATATACTTTAAGAATAACATTATTAATAATAATAATAGCTAAAAATTATGAAGCCCTTGCCATGGGCCCAAAACCCATCACAGACAATCTCATTTAATCTTCACAACAAATCTACAAGGTAAGAACTATTCTAATCCTCCATTATATAGATAAGGAAACCAAAACTGAGAGAGTTTAAGTAACTTGCTCCAAATGACAGGCTAATAAATGAGTCTTGCACCCAGGCAGTCAGCCTGCTTCCCTATCCTCCGCACCAGAGTCTGCCGAGGGAGCTAGAGAGTGAAATCGGACTTCTCATAAAATGGTGTCAAGAGTAGTGGACCAGACTTGGACCTTAGGGTCAGGTAGACGTGGTATGCATCCCAGCTTTACTACTTCTGAGCTGCAAAAACAAGCAAGTGATTTGTCTTCTCTAAGCTGTTGGTTTTTCCTCCATAAAATGAAGATAATATTTCCCTTGAAAGGTCGTTAAATGAGATAACACGTACAGCACACATCCTAGTTCTTGTCAAAGTCCATGTCCATGGACTGTTAGTCTACCTCTGAGTCCCCATTAAAGATAAAAAACCAAAGCACTGAGAGGCTAAATGTCTTAGCCCCTGTTACTCAGCGTGTTCCCTTAGACTTTGTGGTCAGTCCCCAGGCCATCTCCAGATAAGATTTTATCCTTGTTGTAATTGGTAGTCTAGGACCTTGACTTTTTTGAGTTCTCTCTTAGCCAATTCCTGATCCTCCCCTACCCCTACTGGGATCCTGAAAGATTGGGCCTACAAGAAGCCTTTGTCCAGCCCCCTCCCCTCTTGCTGGCCCTTCCTTCCAGCCCTCTCCATAGATCTAAAAGGATAAATGGGACAAGGAGAGGCTAAAAGCTCCCTATGGTCATCAAAAGAATTAAGGCAAAGAGATGAGGTAATGTGGAGGGAAGGGAGAGATCAGTGGCCTGGGTCTTGCCTGCTCTCCAGTTAAGAGCCTCTTAGCTCTAAGCTACTCACTTAGCGCACCAAGATTCACTTAGCGACAGTCTAGAATCCGCTTGATATTAGAGCTGAAAAAGATCTTAGAGATTATTTCATTTTTAGCCAAGCTTCACGCTTGGTAGATGAGGCATCAGAGGGTGATTAACTTCCCCAGAGACTCATATTAGCAGAAATGGCGTCAGCACCCCAGGGTCCTGGCTCCCCATCCTCTTTGCCTTGTACCACTCTGACTCCCAGAATCTTGCCATTGGCCCTGGAGGTTGGCACAGTTGTAGCTGCAGTGGTGGATTCTGCCCTTCTAGCGCCATCTCCTCCCCAGAGCTCTTGCTCTGCTGGGCACCACTTAGACCCTACTAAGCTCCCGGCTGCCCAGGACCCCACACTAAGGTATCTTCCTTGGGCAAAAACCCATGTCCTGAACCTTCCCCTCTGCCCATTTCTGCTTCAAAATTTACCTTTCCAATAATCCTAGCGAACAGTAAAACTCAAAAGAAAATCTGCTATGTAATAAGCTCTTCCATGTTTATGACTAAGGGATTCAGATATTTATTTTTAAAACTGGTCTCCTAGAAGAATGAAACCTTTACATAAAGGACTAAAGCCCTTGTGGTAGAAGAATCTAAAGTCATTTATCTCCATTTCTTTGAAGCACTCTTCAAATTTCTCCTTTTCACCCAGTGCCTGCAGTCAGAGAGTGAAGAAAACACAAGGAGGCTTCCAGCTGCCCTGTTACTACCTCTCGTAACAACTCCCACGGCAATTGAATTCGCCCCTTCCTAAGATTGTCAAGCACCCAAATGCCTCATTTCCACAGGACTTTGACTCTTTCCTACAATGCTTTCTAAGTAAATTGAAATACTAAATATGGTGGTGGTGCCTTTCACTGTCTCAAAGTGTCCCAGTTCGGATGATGAACTGTTTGGTTACCCTATTTGGGAGCATGGGCTTTAGAGGGAGTTTAACCTGGATTCAAACCCCAGCCTGCTTCTTACTAGCTGAGTGGTTTTGGATGAGTTCCTTAAGGTCTGTGAGGCTCAGTTTCTGCAGACAGAGGATACTATTGGTATCTAGTTCATAGGGTTGTTTGGAAGGACTGGCCTTACACAATGTCAAGCACATGATAAGATTGCAATGTGAGTCACTTCTGATCCTAGAGTTATAGAACATCCACATACATCCTCATTCGTGGACCTGCCTAGGCAGGGACGAAGACCCTTTTGAGGAATGTTTTGCATTAGAAAAACCTGGACTTATAACCAGACAGACTAGCATTCAAATCCCAGCTGCACCACTTACTATTAAATAACTCTATGGCCCTGGGCATTTAAATGACCTTTCTAAGCCTCGCCTTACTCATCTGTTCAATGGAGATAAAAAATATCTCAGAGTTGTTGTGAAGAGAAGGTAAAATAAAGGTGTTATTTGCATTGTAGAGTGAGTTAAAAAAGAAAAAAGGTAAAGGTATTAGAAGGCACTATGTACAAACTCAATACATGCTGGCTCTTATTATCACGTTTGGGGCAAATGAGGCACAGAGGGGCGAGAAGCCCTACCAGGTACACAGCTAGGATCCACCGGTAAGGACAGAAGCAGACCTGGCCCTGTGCTCTTTCCACTGTGTCTTATGGTCTCTAAGGACTACATTCTCCTTCCTCCTTGGGTCAAAATGGTGTCCTAAACCATCAGCATTATTTCCAAGTCTAATTCTGTCTCAAGCTCTCCCCCTTCTTTATCATGGAAATTAGAAACAAGAAAAGGAAGCATCGTGATGACATGCAGCTGGCCCTGGGGTTTTTGGATTAGAACCAAATTTTATGTTTGTGGAACTGATGTCAATTTGCTGGCTATATGACACTGGGCAAATTACTTCACCCCACTGAGCTGCAATTCCCTCATGTGTAAAAAGAAAATAATACCCCTCGCAGGGTGAGCAGCAAACTCAAGTCATTCTGACTCTCAGGCCCATGGTTTTAACCTCCATTCTGCCTCCAGTTCAGGAGCTGTTCAGTCCCATGGCCATGTGGGCAGCAGTTAAGATGATGGCAGGTAGTAAGACTAGAATTTCTGGTCTAGAACCTACATTTCAGGTGTGTAGGATTGAATTTAAACGTTTGGGATTTGGGCTAAGGTATAAGATACGATACTACCTCGTGCAGATAGGTATTTTATTCAAAAATAGTCTGCAAAGCATTTGGCTTGTTTTTGTTTTCCACACCTATAACCCTCCAACACAAACCACCACCTGCCAGCCAAAGCCGGCCTGCCACCTATTTTTGTCAATAGAGTTTTATTGGAGCAGAGCCATGCCGGTTCATTTATGTATTGCACATGTCTCCTTTCTTGCTACTATGGCAGAGTGAGTAGTTGCAACAGAGACTATATGGACCGCAAAGGCTAAAATATTTGCTGTCTCACCCTTTACAGATAAAGTTTACAACCCTGCTACAGGGCATACCACCACTTTCAGTTCAAATAATGATAATCACAGTAACACCTGGTGCTACTGAGTGCTTAATCTGTGCCAAGAGCTGTTCTAAGGGCTTTATATGTACTATCTTATTTAATACTTGCAACAATTCCATGACACACACACACACAATTATTCCCATTTCATGAGTGAGGAAACAGAGACAGAAAGAGGTTACACGACTTGCTCAAGTCCAGTAGCTGGTAGGTGGCACAGTTGGGATTCTCACCCAAGTAGTGTCAAGTATGAGATTTCCTTAGATAATTTCACACACATTTTCTTTTCTGATCAACTTGACCACTGATGATACGAGAGACAATTTTAGGTGGCTCATAAATACGTTATTAAAAAATATCATTTCCTGTGGTGAGAAAGCTATTCCCTTTTAAGTTCTCTTTAACATGACAAATCTCCCTTTTAACAGAAGGAGTGAACAGTCTCTTCACGCTCAGCAGTACCTTGCTAAAATTTAACTTTTAAATTATTTAAAATTTTAAATTTAAATGTTAAATTATATTTAAAATTTAATATATTTAAAATGTATCACTTCATTTCACAGCATTTATTTTCTGTGGTTGCCTTCTATTTGTGGCAGATGATCCTTGCTTTCCCTTTACAGCAATTGCCTTTCAAAAAAAATTTATTTAGGAATAAAAAAAATGGAGTTGATTCAAGTATTAAAGAAAGTTTGTTAATAATGGTGCAGATGGTGTGTAAATATGACAAATCATGACAATGGCACAGAAATGAATGACAGCAGTGGGAAGCCCTGCCCAGAGCACTGGCCCAGGAGTTAGGTGTCCTGGCCTTCGTCCCCATCGGCAGCAGTTTGGTACAGGCTGTGGGGGCACATTGGGGCACATTGGTCCCCTCCCTGAGCTTACGTTCCTTATCTATTGAGTGAGGGAGTTTGAATTAAATTATCTCTAACATTCTGTGGCATCCCAGTTTATTCTTCCTGGCCTGAAATTTACCGTACTTTAACTTGAGCCCAGATTAAACTAGACTTAGAGATCCAGTCTTTCAAAGCCTGTTAAAACAAAGGACTCACCCGCACCCCCTGTGACTCTTCCTCTTAGAATGAGTCTGTTAATCCCCATCTAGATTCCTGCAGAAAAAGGCAAAGCAATAAATGCATGTAGTGCAGAATTCAATTTGTGCTTCTTGCCTAGAAATTAAACAGGGCCAGGTTGGTCCATGGCATTTACCAGGAGAAAGATAAGTTCCTTGACATTTTCTCGTTCCTAGTTATTCCACCTGGGCCCAGCAGGCCTGGCCTGATGGGGTTTCTCTCCCTCTGGAGGGCTCTGTGTCTGCTCATCCCAAGACAGCTGTGGTCATAGCTCATGATGGCTGGAAGAAAAAGGGAAGGATTTTTATTAGAAAACCAAGACTCAGCACTGCAAATGGATTCTAAGCCTATATGAAAAGTAACCCGACCAGAAGTGGCAAGAGTAGAAAGCCCCATTCTTCTTACCTTTGAGATTTGTGGGGTAGAGGGGTACCCAGGGTAAGCCAGGTGCAGTGACCTGTGCTGTCAATCTGCTAGATTCAGTTCTCTTAACCCCACATTAATCCTGAGAGGTAGGAGTTACCATTGTTTATTAATTTTATTACCTTTTTTAGTACAGATTAAGACACCAAGACTCAGAAAGTTTACAGTCCTCTCTAACATCAATACAGTCCTAACCGGTGTAGGTGTTAGTGTTCCCCATTTTACATATAAGGAATTTGAGATTCGGAAAGATCAGTTCAGGAGGATCACTAAGTGGTAGAGCTGGGATTTGAATGCAGATCTGGCTCTGCAGGTTTTTCCTCTCATGGATCCTCAGGAAAACTTTGCCTTACTGCCTCCTAGATTTAGCAGGAGGAAGGAAGGGAAGATGAGAAGCAGGCAGGCTTGATTCTAATGGAGATGACAGTAAGAGAAGGCAAGGGAAGGGGTGGGGGAATTTCTCCCACATGTCGAATCTTCATAAGGGCACCGACCTCACTCAACAGCATTGTCAGTTTTCATTCCTCAGTGTGCGTCAAGAATTCTTACATGGTCAATATCATGCATCCTTTTTTCTCCAGCCATCCACGTAGACTCGAAACCATCTGTCAGCCCTTCCTAGTGACAGCCAATGGAGATGTCTGTGGCCAAAAGCCACCACTGCCAGCAAGAAGCCGATTAAGAGTCCATTCTCTGTCTTGATTAAAATTCTTCCCCATAGGCTCTTAGGTTGTGCACACAGACTGTGAAGCACAAGTCACCTGCAGGGCCAGAACCTCTGTCCTCAGGGAGTCCCCATCTGTAGTGGGCACTGTCACCCCGCCCAGTAGCCCTTAGATCACCTTTAGCGTTTCTGTGATCCCTCAGCCAGCTTCCGTGTGCTCTGCCTCTAACGGCCCACACTGGGACTTTCTTCAGAGGCCTGCCCTCAGGCTGCTGGATCTGCTCTGCCCTTGCTTTTAGAGAGCTAACAGTGTCTGGGAGCCAACTCCAACCAGGGCAGGCGTATGAAAGTCTAGCTGTCTTGCCTCAAGTCAGAGCCAGCTCTAAGGTGCAATTTACACTCCAGAGTCCCCGCGGGATCAGGCTGGGATGGAGCCTGAAAGCACACTTTGCTTGGCCTCTTCTCCATCCTGTTCTGTACCCCTGCTCCCTCGCCTGTTTCTCCTGGTGAGGAAGTAGGGGCAGTCCCTCCGTAAGTCACATGCAAATATAGCATCATCTCAGGGTCTCCTTCTGGGGAACCTGACCTAAGACATTGTTGCTCATCCATCAGCTACCTTCTTTTCCTCTATGCCCACAGACTGTCTTCCCCTGAATAGACACCCCCTCACCAGCGTCTCCTGAACCAGTCTCCCTATGGAAGTTCGTCTTACAAATATAAACGTGATAAATGACAGTGTCACTGTTCAAAGTTATTTCTTCAAAGTTATCACTAGGTTTCTAGTCAACAATAAACTCAACCTGGTGATGTCCATGTTCATCTTACATGTAAAGCCTTTCAGATAAGAGAATTTCACTACACATAATGCTAACCTTATCCCATTCCCCTAACAGAAAGAAAAAAGTAAGAAAATTAGAGTTGAGTTTCTTCTCGTCCATCCACTTATTAACTAGGTAAGCTTAGATAAGTGACCTAACCTTTATTTTATTTTAAAAAGGAAAAGGAAAGCGCTTTCTCCCTGCTTTAAGGTCATATGTGTCCTCTGTGGAAAAATCTAGAAAACTTAGAAAAGTATAATAATCCAGACACCCTAACATCAACCAGTACATTCTGGAAAATTTCTATCCAACCTCTTTTTCTATGCAGATATTCTTAAGTGTGATAGATATGACTTGTGCTCACCATCTGGTTCTTGTCTCCTTCCAGGTACATGGGACAATTGCACTTCCTTTTCCCCTGGACATTAGGTGTGGTCAGATGACTTGCTTTGGTCAATGAAATGTGAGTAGTATACTTAAGAGCTGGTATGCCATTCTTCCTGCCCTCTTTCCCTGCTACTGTGGACCATGAAGCTTCAAGCTGAGATGGTGGTGGCTACTGCATCAGCCTGGATACCTGGATGACTAAAATAGCAGAGTCTTCTGCCAAGCTAAGAACTGTTTGTCGTTGGGCTTGTCCTGTTGACTTTCCTGTACACAGCCCAATTTACTCATTGTATTACCTGTTTCCCCGCTGTGCACATTGCATTTGCACCCTTGCACGATTTTATAGTTCCTCTCCTTTATCATTAAAAGGGCAACCCATGACCTTTTAATTCACCTTCCAGGTCACTAAAAGCCTTAGAATCATTAAGACAATCTGGGCAGCTCCCACCCTAAATTATACCTGTCCCCGACTCTCTGCTCCCACTTTCCAAGCACAGACACATGGACTAGGCCCTACTGCCCATCTTGCACCTGCTTTCTGCCAAGCAAATTTCCCCTCAAAGGAATAAACCAGGAATAACAATATTTGATTGATTAAAGCAAACGTGTTGTCAGGAAATGGCGGCTCCTCCTGTGCACATCCTTTATAAAAGAATCTCCCCATTACAAGGAACTCAATCAAATGGCAACTTTCTCTCCTTCCTGATGTTCGCATTTCCCAGTGCAGAGAAAAGAAGAAACCCTGCTTTGTGAAGCTTATGCCCAGGCAGTGAATCACAGAAGCTCTTCAATCACTTATTGCTTTCTCCCTCTCGCCATTCCTATTGAGCATGATGTCTTTTTTATCCCACACCGAGGGGCTTTGTGTGTGTGCTACTCCTCATTAATTTGATCACAGAGGGCAGATCTAAGATGTGATTCAAGTAAATGAAAGATTCTCCAAAAGCTATCTAGGTAGAGGCATTCTCTTCTAAGCTCTCATCCGTGGCTTTGAATTCATTAGCTTGGAGCATGCAGCGCCTCCAAAGAGGCACGTACACTGAGTGTACACACCCTGGAGAGCCCGACTCTGCAGACTGGCCCCAAGTCACCTTCTCCCAACCTGAGTCAATGAGACACACGGTGTTTACCCCAATTTTCTCATTAATTTTGCTGGCTGCCTGACAGCCTCTGCCTCCCCAGATTAGATTTCTGGAATTAGACAGATTTTAATGCTTCAAGAGAGTAGCAGACCCAACCCCCTCCTTCCAGGCAGAAATCCTCATCCCCATTTTGCAGATTAAGGCTACTGAAGCCCTGCCAGGAAAGACCTCTCTAAACTGGTAAGTGCTCGGGGGACTAGCCTCATGTGCAGGTCAAGTGCTTTGCCTAAGCAGAAAGACAACCTCATAAAACATCTCTCAGGCTGTCTGCCACTATGCAACATTGGTCCAGGATTTACATGAAGTACTTTAAAATGCAGTACTTACCCGGAAGGATGGCTACAATATGTCATTAATGCTTTAGTGCAAATGAATTTGATCAAATTGACTTTAGCCACCTGACAGGATCAGCAGAGACATAGATAAATTCTAGTGAGGGAAAGGGATTCAAAAAGACAAGAATGGCAGGAGTAATAAGGGCCCCGGGACTTCGGGAACAGCAAATGGACGTTGGGCACCAGGTGGAAGAATGAAATGGAGAAAGGCCAGGAGAATGTGGGGAGACGGAGCAGACACTCTTAACCACCCAACAGTCTAGGGGGACTTGAAATGATGTCAGACACATTTCTGAATATCCAAGCTGAGTGACTTTGAACCACCCTCTGACAAATCTCTGACCCCACTGCAACTATCAAAAGGAGATAATAATGGCTTACTTACCTAAAGGCAGAGGAATGAATCAAAGATCCCTGGAGAACCCTGCCTCCAGGAAGGTTCTATAAATCAAAGTGAACTCCAGTCAATGAAGAAATCCTCTAGTTTAACCCTTCCCAGCCTTAGCATCATCTTTAGAGCCAGACAGAGTTTATTTTAATTCTGGCCACTGCAGAACTCACTGGATAATCTTGGATGAGTCCTTAAATCTCATTAGGGCTAAAGTTTCTCATCTACAAATAAATCATAAAACCTACCTCACTGGGTTGTTGGAAGGTTTCAGGAGAACAACGTATGTGAATCCCTTAATACGGTGTTGGGTGTAAAATAAATGCTCATTAATAATAATTTAGCTATCATGTGTCATCATATCATCACCATCATTATCATGATCATCACCACCATCATCCCGTACCTAATAGTGATCCTATGTCTCCTGCTAGGTGATAGTTCAGCAACATCATGATGAATGGAATGGGTTCTAGAATCAGACCATCCTAGTTTCAAATATGGACTCTAATCGGGGGGCCAGGTATCTGATCTTGGGCAAGTTATTTATTCTGAGCTTCAGTCCCCTCATCTGTCAATGGAAATGATAAAAATGCCTACCTCGAAGGCGAGGATTAAGTGAGACAATGTGTATAACTTGCTGAAGGTAGTGGCAAGCCTGCAGTAAGAGCCTAGTAAATGGGATGTGGGGACCCAAAAACTCCCTTTCTCTTCCTCTGCCTCTGCCTGTATCTCTCTCTCATTGCCGACAGTAGTAGTTGTGTAAAGAGTATGAGATCCAGTTCTATGGATGATCAAAGTAGATGCAAAAACCTTGCTTTTCAACCAGAGAGACAAAGAAGGCCCAGTGAACCAGTTCAAGGAGCCAGATGTGGTTTTATCCAGCTCTAGTAGTAGTATTCTGGCTCTTGGGCTGCAGTACAGAAAATTAGTTCCCCTGAAGTCGCCCCCTTCAGAGTGGAGCTGGGAAAGACAAAGAGTGGCTAAAGAGCTCCGAACAATGGCTAATCCTTTACGTCGCACTTCAGAGGGAAGTCATAGCTGGAATCCGCTCCAGCTCTCAGGAACAGTGGAGTCTGATCTGTGTTTTCCTGGAATCCTACTCAAAGCCACTGAGCTGCTTCCTTCTAATTTTTTGTCTCCCTCTGGAGCATTGATCTTTCCCACTCTTTTGTTTGCTGTTCCTCTTGCTCTCTCCCTTTGTCTATCTCTCTGTTCTTTTTTGGCTCTCAGAACTTTTCCCCCCAAAACTCTTCTATCTTCATAACTGCCGTACTACGGGGTGCTTGTATAATTCAGCATTCATTCCTTCATTTATGAGACATTCACTGAATACTTTCTAGGTGCTGGGGTTTTAGAAAAGACTACGACAGGCTCCTCGTTGTCAAGGAGATGGGCTAACAAAAACCGGAGGATACCTCCAAACAACCACAATAGGCTCCAGCAAATGCTTTCCCAGAAGCACAGAAGGGGTGGGTGTATACAGGAAGTGCCAAATTCTGGCTGGGTGGGGCAGAGAAAGCTATTCCAGAGGAACAGATGCTGGGCCTGAGGCAGGAGGAACAAGTCTAGGTTTTTAAAATAATCTAATCAATCAACTGGGTAGTGCTTTGTCTTCATTCAAGCAGCTGTGACTTGAATTTGCGTGTGTCAAACAGAACCAACATTCCTAAACTAACTTGAGTTGTTCGTGACATATACAACCCTCATTTTTTCCCCTCTGTTTGTCAGTGACCAGTAGGAAAATGAGCTTCCCCTCCTTTGGGGCTCCTTAATCCAAATGTGTAACTAAGGTGAGGGTCGGTGGGGAACTGAACCAGGGAAATGATTAGCTAAGGCACAAATAAAGCTCCTCGCCCACAGTATCTGTAGAATGAAGGCCCCGTGCTTTGCAATCTCTAAGGTTTATTTTTAGTGATTAAGCTAAGGTTTTCAAAATACCCCAGTGCCTTCTGCCCCTCATTGCTCTCCCAAGCCCAGAGCTGGCAAGTAAGAAAGGCATGGACTTGAAGCCAGACCTTTCCTAGCCAACAACGGAGCAGTCCTCACTCTGGACAGATGAATGGTTGGACCGATTTCTGAGTGACAGCTCACAGAGCCAGCGTGTTACATTTAAGCCATTTACATTCTGAAGCTCTGTAAGTCTGTCAAAACAATGCCACCCCCTGCTGCGTTTCCAGCATAATATCTGGCGTGAGCAGGACAAACTTGTGTGTGTGTGTGTGTGTGTGTGTGTGTGTGTGTGTGTGTGTGGTTTGTTTTTCCCCCCCTTGCTCTGTTGCCCAGTGCGATCTCAAACTCCTGACCCAAAGAGATCCTTCCCACCTCCAAAGTGCTAGGATTACAGGCGTGAGCTACCACACCTAGCAGTTTCTGGCTTATTTAAAACTTTGCCAACAGGATCAGGAAACTCACTCACTCTGTCCTGGCCTCAGCCTATCAGAGAAAGGAAACCTCCCCAACCCAATCAGTTATCAATAGGGTCAGCATTGATCTTCTTAGGCTTTGTTCTCCCATTGCGGGGCTGAGACAAATTGAGGTTCTGAATCTGTCAGTCCTGAGATGATGAGTTGTCAATATTCGGAAGCTGGTTACAGCTTTTCAAAAGGGGGAGGGTTTCTCAGGGAAGGGATGGGATGACCAAGCAGAGGGTAGATGAGTCAGGATGGGTCACAGTGCCTCGCCCTGGCCTGGGGTACTGGGAGTCCTCATGCACGTGCTGACGTCACCAAACCAGTGCTTCATTTCACCTCTGGCTCCCTTCCCATATCTCTTAATCTCTGCTGCCACTGCTCCAAGCAGGACAAATCTTGACTCAACACCCAACTTCCACGTCACCACGTGAATGTATGAGGATTAAAGCGGAGAGGGGGAGAGAGAGGGAGAGAGAGAGAGAGAGGAATTTTTTGAATCCTTAACAAATACAGGGAACTTCTGGTCCAGTTTTCCCTCTGATTCAATGCCATGCACTAGTAAATCTGGATCTGAGAAGGCCCAGTTTATCTCGGAGAATTAAGGATTTAGTGAAGCAAAGAAAACTCACTCCCGGGGTTTAGAGGAAGTTAAAGAATATCCAGTTACATTTATCAGGATAAGGATCCTAAATGCCTTATTCACTGGTATAGTCCATGGATTTGCCCAGTGCCTGATGTGTAGAAGATGATCAACAATATTCGTTGAAGGAATCAATGTTTTTAACACAATCTCAACCACCCCAACCCCATACCACACAAGGTTCCTCCCCGTCAGTCCATTCCTGGTAATGTTGTCATCCATACCACTTCCTCACGTCTCTTAGGGAGCTAGTTTGGATGACTCATCGTTTCATCTTTGAGTAGATTCCCATCTTGCAGCTGAACCTGTTCATTCATTCATTTATTCATTCATTCATCAATCTTATATTGCATGGAGGATCTATTTGGGCTAAGCTCCCATTAGTGAGAGGAATGCAACGGTAAGAGATATATGGGAAATACCCTTGACAAGATTACAATCTAGTGGAAGAGATAGGGACATGAACATCTAAAATCTAGGGTATGAGCCTGGGAAGAGATGAGAAGACCAAAACAGGAAAGAGAGGGAAAATTCTCAAGGGAGCCCCATCAAGGACCTCAGAGAAATGAGAGATGTTTAGTTTATGGGTATTGGGGCTTAGGAGTGTGTACCAGTGAAAGAACTATAAAAAGAGTGGCATTGGAGTTAGGTACATGTGGTATGGTGAGACTTGTCCATTCTAGGTTGCCTAAAAATAAGCTAACTAGGACCAGGACCTCCTTCTTCTCCCAACCAGCAGGGCCACACCCAAACTCAACTTTAGGACTGATGGCTTCCATCACCTGGTAGGGAGGACTATAACTTTCCATGTACCCCAGGGGTGGCTGGTGTCCCCAGACTATTCCTTTACATGGTTGGCCCCTCAAATCTGGACTGATGGAACCAAGTAGCCTATTGTTCCACCCTCTGACAAGGCTGTTTTCTCACTTTTGCCCTATGAATGGGAAAAGAACAGCAGCCAGTAAGGGTCAGGTCTTTACTACAGGCCCAGCAATGGCTTCTCTCTGACGAGTATGGAAGCATCAGCTTTGTTAGCTTTCCCTTTCCTCAGTAAAGCCTATTCTTACCCCATGTTAAGCAACTCAGTCCAAACCCTGATGCATGATCATATGACATGGGCTTGGGGACCACGCGGAAGTAGGCAGCAAGGGCGTCCCACTGTGAGCAGGGTACAGATTGGGGGATTGGGGAGTACAGCAAAGAAGAGGGGATGGTATGTGCTGAAAGTCACGAAATGTGAGTCAGCAGGGTTGGCTGGAACCATTTTATGCCAGACCTTTTTGGTAGACGTCTTCTGTTTCTGTCTTCCTGTCTTCCTCCCCTTCTTTTGGTAACAGTACATCAATATTTCTTTGGGGAAATCTTCTTTCCCAGAGCATGCAGTCAGGTGGGCCTGTCAGTGCTGGCCTCTGGCTGGCCAAAGAGAAAGCTGATTCACATCTTCAGAATCAGGAAATCCATCAGGGATTTAAAATCCTGAGCAGAATGATCAGGTACTGAAAACCATGGCATTGGACTTACAGATAGAGTCCCCAGGAAGTAAATTTGTTCTTTCCCTCATCCCAGAGCTGCCTCTCCAGCCCAATTCAAGGCATCGGCCTTTCCTTTGATTCTGTCAGCCCCAGAGGCCCCCTCTGGCCCTGAGTTAGCTTGAGTCTCGTCGCTTGCAAGCAAAGAAGCCTAATGGACATTCTTGAACACTGAAGCTCACTGAGCAAATGCCATCCCAGGGCAACAGTAACACGGGAATCCATGCCTTATGTTTGTATGGTGCTGTACAGTTTCCTCACACTATTCCCTATCACTATTAGGATATTGAAAATTGAGATTTAGAGAGTTGGGGGCCACCTGGCCTAGTGCTGTGACTTCAGACTCCTTTTGGGGGTGTTCAGTTAGAAAGAGAGATGTGTTGGTATAAAGGATGGCTCTTTTATCTTTCCAATTCCAAGCTGCCTCTGAAGCTTAATAAAGAAATCAAAGTTCTATGTGCACATGAGTGTGTTTCTGTGCCCAAGTGTCCTTGGGTGGTATTCCAAGAAGCCATGAAATTTATTTGTCATTGTCATTTGCAGGTGTTGTTCTTGGTTAATAAAATTCAAACCCAGCACATCCTTCAGAGCCTGCTGACAACTACTCCTCCCTGGAGCTCTGTGTGGGATCAGGCTTGCTCTGACTACTCTGTGCTCTTCTGTGTCCTGGAGGTCAGAGGTACCTAGCTGGGCCCTTGCAGGAGGCCCCCCTGAGCAAAAGTCTTTAATCTGCAGGCTCACCTACCTACAGCCAAGAAACGAGCTGTACATGTCCAATCCCAGATTTCACTTCCCTGGGTAGAAAGGAGGAAGAAACCACATGGGTTTTCAGAAGCACAGGAGACGCCAACTCCAAAACGCTTAAGGAAAAGACAAATTGAACAGGTGTTGGGTTTCTAATCACTTGATTGCCAGGGCTCTAACTCCTCCATGTTGTGCATAACCAGCAATAGAGGATCCTGTTCCTCACCACCATGGTTTTTGCCATTGAGCATAGTTGTCTTGGAGTCCCTTGTCATCTTATCAAAGATGCATTCTGTACAGTGCATGCTGGAGAAGGAAATTAAATCCAGGCTAAGGAAGACAATTCAAATCTTCTGCTGTTAAATATATGGTCTGATTAATAAGGACTTTTTTTTTAATCGTTTTAGAATCTCAGAGCCAGAGCAACTTTAAAGGTCATCTATTTTCACACCTTAATCTAATCCCCTCAAATTAAAAAATATATATGCATGGATTTGTACATATTGAATGCTTACCGGCACCCTGCTGAGTATTTTATACGGGTTCTCTCATTGATATACTCTGAATTCTCACAACCACCCTCTGCAATAGCCACCATTATTCTCCCCATTGTACAGACCAGGAACCTGGGGCTCAGAGGTTCCTGTCATTCACTCTAGGTCACGAAGCAAGGATGTAGCAGAGCCTCTTCAGAGATGGTGACCCTGCAGTTCCTAACCAAACCTGACCTAAATGTGTCCTTTAAAATTTTCTAATATATTGTCAATAATTTAAAATTGGGAGTTTGACATTAGAAATATCCAGATTTTTAGTTTTCCCTAAAAAGTCAGAACACCTGGCCACACTGGGCTGGCATTCCTACACGGGAAGTGTGGGCTGGCGCCAAGCAGCAGCCGCCTCCTTGGACATAAATCAGAGCAGGTTGGTAACCTGCTTTGGCTTCCTAATGGCTGATAATCACACTTGGGGTAAAATCCAAAGTCCTCCCTGTAGTGCACAGGGCCCACAGGTCTGGCCCCCGCCCGCTGCTCCACCCTCATCTCGTCTGACTCCTGTGCTCTGCCAAGCTGGAGTTCTCTCCAGTCCTTGGACTTTAAACGCTCCATCCTTCTTCTGGGCCTTTGCCCTTCCTGTTTCTGCTACTGGGAAAAATGTTTGTTTCCTCTAGTCTTCACACATCTGACCTGTGCTGAGCCGTTAACTTAAATATTACTTCCTCAGAGAGGTCTTCTTGGCCCCTTTGGTACATAGAATAATGCCCGCTGTCCCCCTTAAAGACATCCGCATCCTAAACCCCAGAGCCTGTGAACAGTTGACCTTACATGGCAAAAGGAACTTGGCAGATGTGATTAATAATCTTGAGACAGGGAGATTATCCTGAATTATCCTGGCGAGCCCAATGTAATCACAAAATTTCTTATAAGAGGGAGGTGGGAGAGTAAAAGTCAGGGAAGGAGATTTGACAACAGACACATGGTCGGCATGACGTGAGGAAGGGGCCGTTAGAAGCTGGGAAAGGAAACATTCTCCCCGAGGGCCTCCAGAAGGAGGAATGCAGCCCTGGGACACACCTTGGCTTTAGCCCAGTGAGATTGTTGTTGAAATTCTGACCTCCAGAACTGTAACAAAAGAAATTTGTGTTGCTTTAAGCTACTAAGTTTGTGGTGATTTGGTACAGCAGCAATAGGAAACTCACATAACCACTCGTTCTAAAATATTCCCTTCCCCCTCATTAGACTCAAACTTAATCCTTTATTAGTATCCTTCCATGCATTTACCACAACTTGAAGTTATTATACGGGATTGTTTGCTTGCTGAGGTTTTTGGCTGCTAGACTGGAAATCCCAAGAGGACAGCACTGTGTCTTGCTAGTTCATGGCTGTTATCCCAGTATCTTGCAACTGTAGGAGCTTGGCAGATATTTATTATATGACGAAATTGGTTATTGAATAGTTGGCCTCATCGCCCATATACCAGGTGCCCTCATCTGAGCCTACTGCAGGTTGAAAATGTCCCTACTTAATGGTGGAATTTAGAATTGAACTCAGCCAGGTGCAGGTATTTCTCTGAAGCATAAGACACAATCAGAGCTTTTAAGGAAATTAGGCAGCAAGCCCAATAACAAAGCAGGCAATGCACTCAAAATAAATTCATTTCCTATTTTCCACATCCTTGCTGCTCTCAACATCACCTGGGAGCTTGAATGCAGAATACCAGGCTTCACCCCAGAGCTACTGAATTAGAATCCGCATTTTAACAAGAGGTCCAGGAAGTCATATGCATATTAAAATTTCAGAATTACTGCACCATATATTTCCTTGGGTGGAGGTGCTCTTCAGAAGATCGAGCTATAAGTATGTTGGTCACAGGCAGGTGCAGCAAGCGCTATCTGGTCACAGCCTGGGTGAGCCTTGGCTCAACAGCTCTAGCCTGCCATTTCCTGTAACCTGCTGCCTAGGCTGAATTCTCTGTGGAGCCAGGTAAACAGATGATGAACTTTTAGGCACCCACAAGTCCAATAAGAACCAGGCTTGGTCAGTGGAAGAAGCCCCTTCCCACAAATAGTAGTGGTGGTGGTATCTGGCTTTGTTGAATCTTGCCCTGCATTATTTTTCCAGGGAGTGGAAGAAGCTAGAAATTACTGAAAGCCTCTAGGCAGGTGGGTCAGGAGTGAGCCTACTGAGCTACCGCTGCCCCCAAACACTCCTCCCACCACCCCTGTGTGTCCCACAATAGACATTTGCTAAAGGAATGTGTTTATAAGTACAGATGGGCCCCCCATGTGCTTGGATGACAGATCTGCAATTGTTCTGTATCTCTGTGGCTTCAGAAAGCTCTTGTTAGTTCCTTCAGGTGGCCAACACCTAGCATAGCATCTGGAACATAATAGATATAGAATAAATATTTGTTGAATAAATAGAGAATCCCCAGATGATCTGTTAAGAAAATTTCGCCATACTGTTCTTATAAAACCTACCATTCTCCACCTGTGTAGGCAAGTCTTCTTTTAGTAGCATCAGAAAGCCCAACCAAAATAGGCTTGAATAAAAAGGAATTCATTGGCTCACATGAGTACAGTTTGATTGGGGGTGCAAATTATATCCTCTAAGACCTAATTTCTCTCTTTCATTTCTCCCACATGTGACTCTATTCTCAGACAGATTCCCCCTTAGGCCACAATTGGGCTGCCACTGCTCCAGCTTTCACACCCTCTCATCTTCAAATTTATGAACTCTCAACATGAGTCTCATTGGTTCCAATTAGGCAGCATGCTCATCCCTAAACCAGTCGCCTCCAAAATACAATTCAATAATTGGCGTATGTCTGGTCTTATGTCCCCACCTGTTGCAGGGCAGGGGGTGATGGCTGTCTATGTTTAAACCTCATGGACCAAATTTGGAGGAGTAGATCCTTAAGTAACTGTTACTAAAGGTTGGGTGACGAGATGCTGGGTAACCACGGACACAACTGTCCCTATCAACCTTATGCAGTAGAGGAAGAATAGATCATTTGCAATTGGAGAGAGGGCACCAAGGTAAAGCTTCATGAAAGAAGTGGCATTTGAACTGGAACCTGAAACACTGGGTATGATTTAGATATGCAAAGATGGAGAAAGGCATTCCTGGAAATAGCAACAGTTTGAGCAAAAGCTTGGAGAAATGAAGGTTGTACCCAGGGAACAGTGATGTCGACAGGATGTGGGAAGGAACAAGGTTGGAAAGAAAGTGAGGGCCAGATTATGCGGTATGTGTAACTTCAGCCTAAGTAATCTGCCTTCAAGGAGGCTGTAGATTGTATAAATTAAAAATACATGCTGGGATAAACCAACTGCAGTACATTCATACAATAGAATATCATTCAACAACAACAACAACAAAAACGAGCTATCAAGCCACAAAAAGACAAAGAGGAATCTTAAATGCATACTGCCAAGTGAGAGAAGCCAATCTGAAAAGGCTACATACTGTATGCTTTGAACTATGTGATATCTAGAGAAGGCAAAATTATGGAGTCAGTAAAATGATCAGTGGTTGCCAAGAGTTCAGGCGGAGGAAGGAAGGGATGAATAAGTGGGGCACAGGGGATTTTTAGGGCAGTCAAACTATTCTGTATGATACTACAATGGTGGACACATGTCACAGGTTTATCCAAACCCATAGAACATACAACAGCACGAGTGAACCCTAATGCAAACCAGGCATTTTGGGTGATTATGATGTGTCAATGTGGGTTCACCAATGATAACAAATATACCATACTAATGCAAGATGTTAATAAGAGAAACTGGGGTGGGGGTAAAAGTATATATGGGAACTCTCTATAATTTCTGCTCAATTTTTCTATAAGCCTAAAACTTCTCTAAAAAATTAAGTCTATGAATAGTATAATAAAAGAGTGAGGGCCGGGCGCGGTGGCTCACGCCTGTAATCCTAGCACTCTGGGAGGCCGAGCCGGGCGGATTGTTCTGAGCTCAGGAGTTCGAGACCAACCTGAGCAAGAGCGAGACCCCGTCTCTACCTAAAATAGAAAGAAATGAATTGGACAGCTAAAAACATATATAGAAAAAATTAGCCGGGCATGGCGGTGCATGCCTGTAGTCCCAGCTACTCGGGAGGCTGAGATAGTAGGATCACTTGAACCCAGGAGTTTGAGGTTGCTGTGAGCTAGGCTGACGCCATGGCACTCGCCCCAGGGAAGAGAGTGAGACTCTGTCTCAAAAAAAAATAAAAAATAAAAAAAAATAAAAGAGTGAGAAAAAAATGCAGACCACTTTGGTTTAAATCTGGGCTAGGCACTTACAAATTGGGAGCTTTTAGGTAGTTATTTAATCTCTCTGCCTCAGTTTACTCACCTGTAATTTGAGGCTATTAATACCCACCTTATTGGGCTGTTGTGAAAAACAAGTGAATGCATGAAGTGCCTGGTGTAGTTTCTGGCATCATGTAGCAAGCTTGGGGATGGAGGGGCGTGTGGAGGTGTTGTTTATTTGTTTTCTGTAAACACTTAAGCCATTGAAATTTTATAAGTTGGGAAGCTGTTGCTCAGAACTGACCTGCAGAACGGACTGTCATACAGAGAAGTTAGAGGCAGAAGATAAGTTAGGACATTATTCCAAGAGGAATGTGGACATGGCAGTAGAGATGGAAGGAAGGCAATGATGGAGGAAGTGTTGATCAATGGGGAATATGAAGAGGGGCCTTGGGAGGAGAACAGGGTTGATTGAAGACAGGAAATGTTGGGGGGTGGGGAAAGCAAGCTCTGGAATCTTAAACTGGTGAAAGAACTGGCTGGATTACTGAGGTTGTTTACCCCTTCCTCTCCAGCTGAAGATAGTCCTCATTGTCTGACTGCTACCCAAGAAAACTAACATCATTTCACTGCTCCAAAGCAGAAAGTAGATTTTTACACAGAAATTCACCTGCCAACTGCACTGCTGCCTTGACATTTTAAGTGGTACCTACCCTTCTGCATCAGACATTTCCCTCAAATAAGAAAGTGACAAGCTTCCCTAATGGGTGTTCGAGTGTTCAACGAAGTGAGAACCCTGCTAGAGGTGGGGAAATCTGGTGCCTGCCGAAGACAAAGGGAACATCAGCAACAAATATATTTCAAGCAATTATCTTGGGGCCCTCCCACCCGGTGTCCCTGTGCTTAGCCAAGCAAGGTCTTCAGGAGGAAGGCTGAGCGGATGGGTGCCTCCTCCCCGCCCACTGCTGAGTCACCATAGCAAATTGCAGCCAGCAAATAGAGCTGCCTCCAGATTGGCAAGATCAGGTCCCAGGGAGCAGAAATGTTGGCCTTTCAATTCAAAAAATAGGTGAAAAACGTATTGGCATCAGATCCCATAGGAGAAAGAACAATAAAGGTCCTGTGGACCCATCTCGCCATCCTGTGATTTAATCCCCTCTGTGACTTTGTTGTCATGTGGTTCCCCAGCTATGACTCAAGCTTACATCCAGGGACAGGGAGCTCATCATTAAACCAGGGCTACCTGGTTAGTTTGAGGCCTTAGAGCTAACTCACTAATTTTACAGCTGGGGAATTCAAAACCCAGAGGAGAAAAGCGGCTTGCTCTAAATCACCAAGTGAGCTGGCTGGCATCTGACCTTCCCATGTATTCTATTATAGAACCCATTCCTGAGCACATTTAATGGGCATAACATGGTGATTAAAGGGGTGGGTTCTGGTGGTGTCAGGCAGACCTAAGGCCAAAACCAAGCACCTGCCCTGGGACAAATCATTTTTCTTTTTAAGTTCCACTTTTCTTGGCTATAATATAGGGGCAATAATAGTACCTAATTTATGGGTTGTCATAAGGATCACATGAGAAAATGGACACTGAATACTTGGCACAATGCCTAGCACCTAATAAGCATGCAATAGTGGCAACTACTAAATATAATTAGTACTAATGCTGCTTACATTTACCTATCATCCTAGTTGAGCACTAGGGAATCATATTTGCCATCCTGACTCTGGACTGCTCATTATTTGGTTCTGTGTGGATCCCAGGGTCTCAGAGAGGGACAAGATGAATATGGCCTTCCAAGAAGACACGCCGACAGGAAACGACTCAGAGTCTCCCCTTCCTACCCACCCTTGCAACCTGGAAGCCCAGCTGTGCCTCTCCCATCTCCCCAACTATGCACAGCACAGCCTTTGAGCTGAGCCAAGATGTGTTGCTGCGATTTCCATAAGAATACCACTTGTCAGCACCTTGGACAGCACACAAATGATTTTTGCATCTCCAGGTATGAGAGGTGTCAATTCTCTGACACGATGCCAGGTTGGTGGCAGCTAAGATACTTAGCAAGAAGAGGTGCAGAAATCTTTCCCTATGACCGAATTCCTGGAGAAATTGTACAAAGGAATAAAGCAAACAGAGAATAAAACTTCCCATATGCATGGTTTTCATTCTCCACTTCTCACAGAAAATCCACTGCTTATTAAAGATTTGGGATGGAAAAAACAAATAAGGATGGTGCTTGTTCCAAAGAGAGTGATTAGAACCAAGCAGGCGCATTTCACAGGAGTGGCTGATTTGCCAGCTCCCTCTCTGCGGCATTGTTATAATCACAACTATTGTTGGAGATGTCATTCATTATGGACCCATTATTCCCAAGAGCAAGAATCAAAGGTTTATCATATGGATGTGGTGCATAGAACACAGCAGGCTGCCTGCTGGGCACATCTGGGTGACAATTGGAAACCAGAGCTCAGGGGCAAACACACATTCCACTGAGCTCCCCCAACCACCTGGAAGAAATGACGCTATTTGTATCCAGGAAAGAAGGCTGTCGGCCCCTCTGTTGGCCTTCTGAGCAATTTTCAGTCATCTGGACAACAAAGGATGAGCTGCTGCCTGGAAAGAGAGGGGCACGGTCACGCTCACTCTCAGAGCTCAGAGGAAGGAGGACAATTACCAGTAAGCGCCAGCGCTGCATTTGACATCTTAGCTGTGTAGGAGAGATATTATTAAAATCCATTTACCAGAAGACAAAATTGAGGCTCAGAGAGGTTGTTTAGGACTCTTTCAGTGACAAAGCCAATTCCGACCGGCTTCAATAAAAAAGGGAATATATTGGCTCAAGTAACTAAAGGGTCTAGGGGTAAGTTGATCTTCAGGTACAGCTGGACAGAGGAACTAAAGGATGTCATGACTGCCCATCTCTGGCCTTGGCTTTCCTCTGTGTTGCCCTCTTTCCCCCACCTCACCCACACACACCAAGGCAGGCTCTTTCTCCTGGTTGCAAGGTGGGGACGACACACTCCTAGCCTCATCCTTCTAGCCAAGCAACCCCTCGGAAAGAGGGCTGCTTTTCCTCAATAGTTTTAGCAAACGTTCCAGGACTGACACCCATTGGCTTGTGGGCAGGGAAGAAGAACAAGCACTGACTGGCTGGGCCTGATTCAAGGGCCTACAGCTGGGGCCGGGGGAAAGCCCACCACCCCAGGATCACACTGGCTGAGAGGCGCAGCAGGGCTGATTCCTTAATGGGGTTTCACTTACGGTTATAAAAGAGGGAGGAAAGGAGACCAGCAGACAACAAAAATCAATGTCTGTTATGGCTGCCGACAAACGGCCAAATCCTTCCCACTATCATATGTGTACATCACTTAGCACAGTACCTAGCGCACACTCTGCATTATCGGGCTTCTGCTTTGGGAGCAAGCTGCACTACTAGCAGAGATAATATTTTATGTTTCCACTGGGCTCCAAAAGAGAAAACCAGAAACTTATGCTACGTAATCGAGGCTCCAACCTGACGCCATCTCAAAATCAACCATTTTTCTACCTTGGACTGATCCATGACCAGGAAGAAAGTGGATCAAGGTTGTTCTGACAAGAGGACGCATCCCTTATCATCCTGCCCAAGAACTCCACATATAAAAAGATGTGCATCTACTGTAGTTAAAGTCTTAGGCAACACATTGAGAACAGAAAAGAAGACATAATAATTAACGAATAAAGGGCCATTTAAGCCACTATTCTTGCCATCAGGGAGTAAGGAATAATCAAACAGGTTTTTTACAAAAATAGCAATTGCTAAAGGTGTACCAAGTGATTTATACACTTGCTGTCTTCATTTAATCTTCACAAGAACCTTGTGAGGTGTACAATATTAAAGCGGCCATTTGATCCAGGCTTGGCAATGTTAAGTGTCTTGCCTGGTATCCACAGCTAGCAAATGGCAAACCTAGGATTTGAACTCAGATGTCTCTGATTTGAAATTAGTACTCTTGGTTTTTTTTTGTTTTTTGTTTTTTGTTTTTTTTTTTTTGAGACAGAGTCTGGCTCTGTCACCCGGGCTAGAGTGCCGTGGCGTCAGCCTAGCTCACAGCAACCTCAAACTCCTGAGCTCAAGCGATCCTCCTGCCTCAGCCTCCTGAGTAGCTGGGAATACAGGGGTGCTGCTGTGCCCAGCTAATTTTTTCTACCTTTAATAGAGACAGTGTCTCACTCTTGCTCACACTCTTGCTCAGGCTGGTCTCCAACTCCTGACCTCAAATGATCCACCCGCCTCGGCCTCCCCGAATGCTAGGCTTACAGGTGTGAGCCACCACGCCCAGCCTGAAATTAGTATTCTCGACCATATGCAAAAGTTTGTATGAACCTCCATTCTTGCTAGGAGATGAGGTAGTTTCTTGGAGAAGGTGGCATTTGAGCAGCTTAGTCGGAATTTTTTAGTTGTAAATGACAGATTCCATTCATACTGGCTAAAGCAGAAATACAGGACTTTATAATTTTTGTCTGAAAATCCAATGAGAAGTGGGACTACAGGCACAGGCTGATCCAGGGACACGTGTGATGTCTGCAGGACTCACTCTCCATCTCTTGGTTCTTCTCTGTACAGTATGAGTTCCATTCTCAGTCAGGCTCTGATCTCTTGGTGGCAAGATTGTAGCCAGCCGCTCAAGGCTGACATTCTCTTGGCTGAGCCATGTTAGTAGGAAGAGGACGTCATTTTTTCCAAGAATTCCAACAAAAACTCCAGACCTGAGTCTTATTAGACCATCTTGAGTTATGTGCCCATTCTGGTGGCCAGAGATACACTAACTGGCTGTCCCCAGAGTCAGAGGCAAGAGGTCAGATGACCTTCACTGGAAGCATATAGCGTAGACTGAGAATGGAGGAAGGTGTCTATCAATATGTATATTGCCATTACCGACAAAAACGTAAGAGGTTTTAGACTGGGAAGAACAACTGATGGCTGTGTTAGTTGTCTATTGTATTAACAGACCACCCAAAATGCATAACTTAAAACAACCGCCATTTAGCACAGGATTCTGTGGTTGGCAATTTGAGTTCAGTCATGCATCTGGGAACAAAATGCCAGGTCAACTTGGAGCTGATTAGTCTAGGGCCCCCAGCTGGGATGGCTCATCTCTGTTTCACAAGTTATCTCAGCCTCCAGCAGGCTAGCCCAGGCTTGTTCACTCAGTGGCAGAAGGTTTCCAAGAAACACAAAAGAATTCTGGAACTGTCCAGGCCTCGATTTGCATCACATTCACTGACCTCCCACTGGTCCAAGCAAATCACATGATGAAACACAGAGTTAGAATTGGAGGGCACTCAAGTTACACAGCAAGAGAGCGTGGATTCAGGGAAGGGAAGAATGTGGGGCCTTTCTTGCAATCTGCCACTGTGGCCATTTCAAACAGCACTAGAATAATGTCTAGCACACAGTAGACACACCAGCCAAACAAAATAAATCTTGTCATATAAATGACAAGGTTAGGGTGAAAGAAGAGCGAGGAAGGCCTTCAGGCAGAGGAAATAATATTGGCACAGGCCCAGAGATGGTAAATACAGGTTTATTTGTGTGCTGGGGAGTTTGTATGCTGTGGTTGGAACATGGAGTACAGGAAGTGATAAGATTTAAGTGCTGTATTAGGGAAGGCCGTGAGTGCCGAGTTTAGGATTTGGACTTCTATTTTGTATGCACTGGGGAGTTGTTGAAGGTTTTTGAGCAGTGGCATGATTCAATTAACAAACCCGAGCAGGGTTTTAAAGGGTAGCTTTAGGCAGATGGCCTTTTCTAGAGAACAAAATCCTGTGAAAGGGAGGGACAATGGCATCCTTAAATGCACAGAGGCAGAGCAGCTGCAGAGTCTACTACACTCCAATGGACACCAAAGCTGAGTTGGAACTCACTTCTGCCTTGGCATGTCCCAGATCCAGAGCTTCCTCCTGCCTCCCCAGGCTGTGAGGACGTGGAGATGCTCTGTATCCTGAGCACCAGACAGGTGCTACTTGTTTTCCTTGTCAGCTTATATATGGCCACCTCCAACACCTGGGACCAGCTGGCTACTGGTCCTGACACTCCCAGATGTTTCTTGGTGGGTCTTTAATGTGCTGGAACCTCTTTGGGATAAGGTTTCTCCATGCAAGTGAGGAGAAAACATACATGTATGTATACATAGAGATAAAGATATTTGTATATATTTATAAATAAATATACATATGCAAATGATATATAATTACATGTATGTATGTATAAATAGATGCATAGAGTAATATACACTAAGTTCCTATCCACTGCTCTTTCCTAGACTCCAAACCTCTGCTCACAGCTGACCTGTCCTGGTCTTTGCAGCCCCTTGAATGTGATGTTAGGAAGCAATTTGTTCCACAAGTTTCCCACCAAAACACCAAAGACCCAAGACCCACTTCAGAGTGTCATTTCCTTGTGCAGAACCGCTCCAAGCTCAGTCACAAGCTCAGCAGGATTTGGACATGGCTGAGATGGATCATTTTTTGTCCCCTGATTTGTCTAAACACGTGTCTCACCCCTCAAACAAGAATGCTTTGCACTGTGGGCTTCTTTGTTGGTTTATGTGTACATGTGTTTTAGCAAACAAACAAGTTAAATGCTGGCCTGTGGCAAACAACACACCAACAGGCCCCATGGTTGTCTTTTGAGAAACACTTAGCATCAGGTCTATACGCTGAAATGATATCCCACCTCATCCACAGACGCTGGCTCACTGAGGTCAGAGGTGGCACCTGCAGCTCCCAGGGGCAGGATTTGGAGCTTGCAGGTGTTTGAATTGCTGCAATCACTCATTCATACCCAACTTCCACCTAATGGTGTCCCCTGGGATAGAAGGCAAGACTCATGGCATAGTGCAGGGCCCTGTTCTAAGCACTTGTATATTTTAACTCGTTCAGTCTTCCCAAGAACATTTGAAGAAATCGAGACACAGAAAGGTTTGGAGACCTGCTAAAGCTCACACAGGTTGATGGTAACACTTATTTTTTCCATTATTAAATGCTTAAATTTAAAACTGAATCTAGGCCGGGCGCGGTGGCTCACGCCTGTAATCCTAGCACTCTGGGAGGCCGAGGCGGGCGGATCGTTCTGAGCTCAGGAGTTCGAAACCAGCCTGAGCAAGAGCGAGACCCCGTCTCTACCAAAAATAGAAAGAAATTAATTGGACAGCTAAAAATATATATATAGAAAAAAAAATTAGCCAGGCATGGTGGCACATGCCTGTAGTCCCAGCTACTCGGGAGGCTGAGACAGTAGGATTGCTTGAGCCCAGGAGTTTGAGGTTGCTGTGAGCTAGGCTGACGCCACGGCACTCGCCCCAGGCAAGAGAGAGTGAGACTCTGTCTCAAAAAAAAAAAACAAAAAAACTGAATCTAAAAGTAAAAATAAGTTAATATTTTTAATAAAATGAGTTTAAATGCAAAACTCTAATAAATCTTATTGGAAAGAGCAGGGAACAGCTCAAACATTACCTTTGCATCAAACCTTCAAGACCCCACATACCCCGCCTGCCCTCTCCACCCCTGGAGAAGTGTCATCTCCCTCCTTTGGGATCTCTCAGGAGAGTCCCCGCAGCTACACCTATGGCATCGCTTCTAACGTAGTCCACATCACCATTCGTGTTTCTGACTTCCTCAGTGCAAGTGAGGTTTTCAGCACCTAGCGCAGTGCCTGACATATAGCAGATACTCCTCACTTGGCTAAAGACCCAAACTTAGAAAGGTTCCTAAGTTCTAGCCAGAGCTCACAATTGCAATGATTATGAACAGGTCATCGCCTGGTCCATGCCTCTGTTTCCCCATAATGGAAAATTTTAGACAGCAGGCATCAGTGGTTAGTTGCCTGAGCAGTGGTAAACTCAGAAAAGTTGTGTCTATGGAATCCCGAGCTCTGAACGTGACAAGTGGGAAGGCGCATATGCTCAGCTGCATGCAGGGACAAGCCTGCCCAGCCCGCCGCCCACCATCGGCAGTGTCTGGAGTGGAAGCCCTCCCTCGGTGCCCGTGCTGTGGTTCTGTGGCTGCCACACGCAGCGGGCACGTATAATTGAGTTAGCAATGGCATGTCTCTGAATCACTGCATTATCCAAAGACTGCCAGGTGGCAGCTGGCATCTTTGGCTGCCACTGTGGACCAGGCAGCATCTGTTGCTCCAGGCACCCAGCTGGCTCTGCTGGGGAAGGACTGTTGAGGGCTGCCTTCCTCCCGCTGTGTGTCTTGGCCAGGACCACTGAGCAGGTGGCAGTGGGAGGTCATCAGTGACACTTGGCTTGAAGCTGGTCATATCCTCAATACCGGGAATTGGGGGTTGAGGTGGACAGAGCCATCATCTGGATGCCTGATGCCCTCCTCTGAGGTTTTCTGCTCAGTGCCATCTGGGTAACCTCCAAACAACTGCTTCCAAGTCACAGTTCCTTCCTCTGTGACTTAGGGCAAGTTACCAGATTCTCTGAGCCTCAGTTTCATCATTAGGGAAAAAAAAAGGGGGTGAGGGGAAGAAGAATAGATACCTGGTAAAATTGTTTTAAGATTCCAAGATGAAATGTATCATCTCCGTCCTCTAAATATCTGACCTCCCAGCTACCTGTTCTCCCTGCAGTCACTGGCGCTGATAACCCATCTAAGAGTGCCCTGTCCCTCCCTATCACACTGTCCTGCTCTATTTTCTATGTAGCACTTCCCATAGTCTGTTTAAGCTCTTGTTTATTTGTAAGATATGTATTTTAAATATTCGTTTAGTATATGAGTTAATTAAATTAGCTCGTTAAATCGTGTGCCTCTCCCCCACTAGAACATGAGTTCCATGAGGGCACAGACCTTGCCAGTCTTGGTCCTTGCTGTTCTCCCAGCACCTCAGTCAATGCCTGGTGTATATTAGGCATTTGAAAAATAATGGTTGCATGAATGAATAAGTGAGTGAATGAATATTAATTCATTTTATGAACTCTAAGATGTACTTTAGAAGTTTATGGGTTATTATTTTTACTATTAAAGCCAGTCTAGAGAGTGCAAGTAAAACAGGTACCCGTGAGTTTGGATGTTCAAGGAACAAGCAAGAAGAGTCTATCAAGAAGATTACTGGGGGACAATGCCAAGTGCACCCCAGCCAAAGTGTGCAGAGATTCACCCTTGCCAGAGTTGTCATCATCATTATTATTATGGCCGCCATATATTGAGGGCTGACTGTCTGCCCGACACCACATTAAGAGAGGGGGGAACCATTGTTTATAGCAAGAAAAATATTTACTTGGTCTTAATAGCATCTACACATTCATATATACATTGACACATGTACGTGTGCACACAACACACCATCTGTCTGAGGCTGAGTTCCTCCAGAAGACCCTGAGACAGACCAGGGTGCATGTAGTTTACTCGGGAGGTGATCTGGAGAAATGATGGCAAGGAAGTGGGTTAAGAAAGATAGGGAAGGGAAAGAAGCAATACCGGGTGTAACCCTGAGAGGGTGACTGCTGTGGGCGCCTGGGGCTCAAATTTCCTGGGGTCCTCAGGGAGACAGTGTGGAACATGCCTCAGAGTTGCTCCATCCAAGAGTGAGGAAGCTAAGGTGTTTATCCACCAGCTCCCATTCACCACCCAACAAAGTCAACTCCTGACATTTCTGGTCTGCCCATCTGTAGGCTGCACAAAGTCCTTAAACAAAAAGTCACAGATATGCTCATAAAGAAGCAGAAGTGGCAGTTTGGGACAGTGAGTATCCAGGGGATATAGACAAAGCAAGGATAATGTCTGCCACACCATCTCAGGGGATGCATCCTGACAACTGCCAAATCCCTTGCTGCTGGACTTGGGTGTACTATACCTGAAGATAACATCAAGTAATGGGTATAGGAGACAAGATTGGGGGAGCAGGCTAAAGCTAACTTCCTCCCTCTGAGAATACAGAGAGTGATAAGGAGGGCCTCAGAGGGAGCACAGGCTTTGGGGGCAGATAGAGAGTGATGAGCAGACATCTGGGTTGGTAGCCCAGAACAGTCTTTGAAGGGAAAAGGAGATATCTGTAAAGGATTTGATGTAAACTGCTGTGCACTGAGTGGTATAAGCCTTCTTCTCCACCTCCCCATTAAAACCTTTAGTAAAATGTATGTTCCTTCTGGAAGTCACGTACTAGACTTGATGGGACAGGGGCAGGGAGAGTCGATCAAGTGCAAAGTCCTACTCTGGAGCTGATGCAGACTGAACGAAGCAGTGGCACGTGGAGACAGCCAGCCTCTGGGTAACACACGCACATTCTCTTTTAATCCTCACTGTTACAGCTTCTCTATATTAGTCATCTATGGCCACAATAATGCTGTGTAAGAAACTACCCCCAAAACTCGGTGACTTATAATTAAAAGAATTTCATTTTCTAGTTTGTGGATCTGCAGGCCATTTGGGAAGGGATCAGCTTCAAGCCATTGGTTGTCTCCAGACTGAAGATTGGGTTCCAGTCTCTTCTGTGTGTGTGTGTCCTCTTTCTCCTTAGACCAGACATTATAAAGTACGTGTTCTTCCAATGGTGGATCACAGGATGTGAGAACCAAACCAAACCTTGGAAGCACAGTATGGCCTCTGTTCACACCAAGTCCATAACATTCCATTGGCCCAAACAAGTGACATGGCCAAGTGCAACATCCGTTGGACAAGAAAATACACTCCTGTGCACATGTGTGCGTTGCATGGTCACATGGTAGAGGGAGAGTGTGAAGAATTGAGAACAATAATCCCATCTACTACAGACCCATTTTACTCTATGGGAAAGCTGAGGCTTAAAACAGTCAAGCTATTAGCCTGAAGTCACAAGCCTTGTATATAATGCAGCTGGGTTTTGGACCTGCTTTATGTGACAACAAAGCTTCTGTGCTTAATGTGCGGAACTCCTCTGCTAGAATGCAAGGAGAACTAAGCCCCTAGGAGGCTCACTCCACAGTGTACAAAGCACCCAAGTTAAACAGACATCACCTGTCTGCTCAAGGTCATGCCACTGGTTGGTGACAGGGCAGACCCTGGAACCTTGTTTTTCCTGTTCCTTGTACCATTTTCCCCAGACAGACCCAGGTGCCCTTGGCTTTAAAACATCACCCAAGGGGATTCTTCATTGCAATGTAGCCAGAGGTTTTTGAAGCAGGCCCAGAAGACCCAGAGGTGACAAATAGCTCTGTTTTCACTTCCTTGTAATTTCTCCTAAATGTGCCTGCTCTGCCAATCGTATCTGCAAAAGGAAAGAGGTGAAGTTTACGCCATTCAACTCCTTGGCCGTTGCCATGGAGCCCATCCAGACATCAACATGCCAGCAACTCTGGCTGCCTCTGCAACGGAATCAAAGAAGGGGAAAACAATCAGCAGGGGAGCAAACTCTTGTTTAAATGCAAATACCTTCGAGAGGAAGCAATTGAGGGAAAAGAAATTATGAACACCCCAGTAAAGAACACGGCATTGGGACTAAGGCTGATAAACCATGCTGTTCCCCCAGCGGGACAGTCCCTGTTCCATCTCCTGCCAAAGTCGGAAAAATGTTTCCAGAAGCGATTTGCCAAAGGTACACATCCAAGTCACCCCTAACAAGGTTCTTAGATTGGAGCAGAGCGGACTTCCCGACGGGCAGAGAGCCTGTCAGAGCTGAGGAGTGCTGACGGGAGGGCTGGGCTGGTTTGCACTAGAATTTAAAGTGAAGGAAATGAAGGTTGAGAATTGGGGCCCAAGCGAGAGATTTTGAAAGACATATCCGGCTCCGCAAAGAGGAGGATGCGCTGGGGAAGCGGATGCCGGGGGGAGGGGTGTGAAAGGCTCCATTAGAGCCAGCCCCGCCATGCTCAGCTCTCTCTAGTAGGAATGATGGATTTTCATTTGCCAATCTTGTTTTGTTAAAAATAAACAACCATCCATTTTTAGCTTAAAATTTGCTAAGGCCCAAGTATTTCAATGCAAAGGAAATTATATCTGAGGATTACTTTGTCTTGTAACCTTTTAAGACACCTTGTAACTTTAAAGACATTTTGTGACTTTGACTCAGGGAAAATGGGCAGAGCTTGGAGACTAGGGGTCCCTGGAAGCTCCGAATCACCCCCTACCCCCTGTCTTGAGCCACCACTGGGCTGCAGGTGTTACATGCAGGCACATGGGTCGAGGGTCTGTGGATGACCTCAAACCACTGTTACCTGCAAGCACTGCAGGAAAAGATATTCGAAAGAAATGAGGAGCGCTGTGTCTCCAGTCCCTGAGCTCCCACGGGGCTTCTAGTCAGCCCTGGGCAGCTTAGCATGGAGGCTGTGAGCTTCGAGAAGGATTCCTGTGGCTTGGCAGAAAGGGCACCAGACCAGGAGTTAAAAGAGCTGAGTTAGAATCCTGGCTGTAACATAATCCAACCATGAAACATTGGGGAAATCATTTCACCTCTCCTAGCCTTGGTCTCAGTTCCCACATCTGTAAAATGGGGTTGTTGAGAGAGCTAAATTAGAGGATCAGGATTTTTCCCACTAATCATTGAGCACTTAATAAAGATTACAAACTGGCAAACTCTGGGGCACATTCTGGCTGCAGCCATGTCTTGATTTGGCCTGCGCAGTGTTGTTTAAAAAAAATGCAAGCCCCTATGTAAAAAATCAAGCAATTTCACATAAAAATCCAGGTTCCTCCTAAAAAAAAAAAAAAAGAAAGAAAGAAAAGAAATCAGATCTGGCAACACTGGGACCTAGAATGTTATAGTTGCTGGAATAAGCTGCCCCATTTGGAGGGAAAATACACTCTCTACTTGGGCACAGTTCCCACGACTCCCTCTTTCTCTAACCCTAAAGCTGAGGGTCACTGCACATTTATCAGACAAACGGCGTTTTATCTTCCAGTAGATAGGCCTTTCCTGGAAAACACTATACATTTAATCCTCATAACAACTTTGAGCAATAGGCAGGCCTAACGCTCATTTATAAGTACTTTGCTATTCTGTGGGTCTACGAAAGGCATCATTAAACACATGACTTTATTCCGATCACAACGTGAGGTTTAGAGGGATGGTGGCCCACCTGGGTTCCTTTTCCCACAGCTCACTTGCCCCTGGAGATAGGTGAGCTACATCAGCAGCAAAGCCATGAATAGACAGGAGCAGACAAAAAGAGTCGAAGGGGCCACAAAAAGATGATTTAGTCAAACACCTTCATTTCATGAAAGGGAAAGAGACTTGGAATGGTTAAATGACTTGCCCGTAATCACATATTTCTTGGAAATATCAAGGTTAGATTTAGGAAAATGGAGTAAAGTTAATTAGCTCGCCAGGTATAGTTTAGGCTCCCACACAAACTGATGTTGCAATTGTGTAGATTTTACATGTAAAAAGGTTGACCTGGGGAGTTGTTCTCTGATGTTCTATCAGGGAAATGGCCTCCAAAATTTTAGCAAGGGCGTAACCCAACCATTTCGCAGTGTCCTTTTAGAAACAGAATGTCGGGGGAACAACTGTCATCAGAGGTCGTCGAGGCCAATCCTTTCATTTTACAGGTGAGAAAAACCAAGGCCCAGAGGTGAGGGAACGTGTCCAAGGTTGTTCCACTAGTTGGTGCAGAGCCAGACGCAAACCATTTCCTGCCTCAGCCTCTGTCTCCTCCCTGCTCCTCGCATGGCCAGGTGGTGCCACTGTTAGCTTCTCACCCGCTGGGCTCCAGTCTCTTTCTGGGAAGCATTTTAATGATGCTGTTGGGAGGCTCTGTGCCTCCTTCCTCAGGAGCTCGGGGATGGGAGGACAGCTGGTCTAAAAAATGCTCACAGCTGGATTAATAAGAGAAGCAACACCTCTGAGTTCCTTCACTTTGGCAGGAGGGCAGGGAATGCAGCTGTTTTTCTCTCTCTGCTTCCCAGATGCTTTCAGGAAGACAAAGAATTATGTATGCTTCATGTTGATTGTGTGTGTCAGATACCTCCCCCTCCAAGGAGCCCTCCCTGACTCCCTCCTTTGCACTCACCTCCCGCAACGCGCTCAGCAGAGAAACTCTTGTAGCACACTGACGGATGAGCTGTTGCTGATCTCCCTGACTGTGCTAGAAGCTGCTCAAAGGCATGGACCCAACCTGATTCATCTTTCCCCCCAGCTCTTAGCCACCGTGCACCTTGCACACAGACATAAACTAGTTGCTACCATTTATTCAAGGATTGTCATAAACCAGGTTCTGGGCTAAGCACTTTGCATACTTTATCTCAGCAAATCTTCACAGACACCCTGCAAGGAAGGTATTGTTATACCCATTTTACGGATGAGAACACTGAAGGTTAACTTGTTCACAGGCTTTATTGCAGAATTAAGAAACTCAAAACTTCCCATTATGTGTTGTTTCCCCCTCCTCTCTCCCTGACCTCTCTGCATTTCTCGGAGGCCCTTAAACTTGCTCAGCTTCCTGTCTCAGGGCCTTTACCCGAGCAGCTACCGCAGCCTGAATCACACAGTTAACTCTGGCTTAAGATCTTCAGATCTTGGCTCAAAAGGTTTTCCTGAGGGCAGACTCTCCTAACCCCTAAACTAAGTCATGCCCTCTTGTAATGAGCTCCCAAAGCATCCCCAGTTTTTCCTTCATGGCCTTGACCACAGTGTGTAACTGCATGTTTTGTGAGGTCCTATGATTACCATCAGTCTCCTCTGTCAGAACAAGCTCATGAGGCCAGGGCCCTTCTCTGTTTTGCTTATTACTCTGTCCCCAGTACTTGGCACAGCACCCAACAAAGAGCAGATGCTTAATAGGCATTTCCCGAATGAGCATCTGACTTCCAAGTGCATGCGCTAACTACCATGCAATTTTAAAAAATAGATGCTAATAAACAATTATGTCAATGAAAAAATGGACGGAGGAGGTGATCAGCCACGGGATACCAGCTGGGAAGACCAACTGCTTGACTACTGGAAAATACAGAAGCCCAACAGGCGGCCAGCTCACTTTCCAACAAAGCAGACTTCCTGTTTGGCAAAAAAAAAGGTAATTTGGTTTTCCACTTTCTTTTTTCAGTAGCTATTGGGAGCCCACAGCTTGAATAGCCCTTGAATACAAGTGGAAGAACAGGTGTGCTTGTTTGCATCAGAAATGCATAACGAAGGGCCTCTCTGTGCTTCTCCCCAAGTGCTTTGCACTCCGCCTCCTGGAGGAGCTGCTCAATCAGCCCAGCCCCTGAAATCATGTGGGCAGCCTGTTTGTTTTTTTTTTTTTTTCAAATTAAGTTTTCATACTTCTACTTAAAGGAAGATTGAGAGTGGGAGGGTATGACCTGGGGTGACTGGAAATCAACAGCAGGGTTTCAAAGTCACTCTGGATGAAAGGCCCAGAGGGCAAATGGTGGAAAGGAAGAGAAAGGAAGGGGAGGAGAGATCTGCTGCTCTCTGGTCTCATCCTAAGGCGGGCTCCCTTCTCCTTGGGGGTGGGAAGAGATGGGCACATGCAGATAGAAAGTGCGGCTGGACAGAAACCCAAGCCTAAAGCTTGTCTGTAGAATCATATAAAGCGGAGGCTGGAAGGGACCTGTGAGATGGATCATCTGGTCCGGCCCTTCATTTTATATCTACCCAAAGCCCAGGGAGGCAAGGCATTGCCCAAGGTCCCACCACGAGTCAACACAGGGTCCAGACTAAAACACTGGGCTCCTGATTTCCACCGCAGGACTCTTTTCATTATATCAAGATACGGTGGCTCGCGCCTGTAATCCTAACATTTTGGAAGGCTGAGGAGGGAGGATTGTTTGAGGCCAGGAGTTCAAGACGAGCCTGAGCAAGAGCAAGACCCTGTCTCAACAAAAAAATAGAAAAACTCACCGGGCATGGTGGTGTGCGCCTGTAGTCCCAGCTACTGGGGAGGCTGAGGCAGGAGGATCCCTTGAGCTCAGAAGTTTGAGGTTGCTGTGAGCTAGGATGATGATGGCCACTTTAGCCTGGGAAACAGAGTGAGACCCTGTCTCAAAAAAAAGAAATTCCTTACTCAGTAGTTAGTCCAGTACAATAGGCAAAATGTCCGTGTTCTAATCCCCATAACATGGGAATATGTTACTTTACGTGGCAAAAAGGACTTTGCAGATGTGATTAAGTTAATCTTAATCTTCCCTCAAAATGCTCCTTGCGTATGAGCAGCCTGGCCAAACTTCCCACCCATCCTTCAGCACCAGAGACCCCCTCCGACCAGTCCCTTCCCCTGCCAGGCCCTCCTCAGAGAGCCGGCCCAGAGTCCCACTCCCTGGTGCTGCTCACTCCCTTTTCCTGTCCACCTGGAGCCAGCTGCTCCTAGATCCTCTTTGGACCGGCTCTTTCTCATCACTAATGTCCTAGTCAAAGAGCGCCTCCTCAGAGAAGCCCCCTTGACCTCAGTCACTCTCCATCACGGTACTTATCACTGACTGAAATTCTCGCGTATGTGACTGCTTACTTATTTAGCATCTGTCTTCCCAACCAGGATGTTAACTCTAGGATAGACACTCTTTTCATCATCCCCATTCAATATGGCAAAGAAATTAAGTAACTCGCCTATGGTTACAAAGCCAGAAATGGCAGAGCTGGGATTGGAACCCACACTTGTTCAGGGCGGACTGACTACCACTTGTGTAGGCAACTGGTAAGACCAGAGAGAAGACAGCTTAACAGGAGCACAGGGCCAGGAGGCCCACTGCCAAGCTAAGGGGTTTGACAGAGTCTGGCTAAGAGTTTGAAGCGGTAAAGCCCAAGGCCATGCCATGCCAAGGCGTGGGGACAATAAAGGGTACAAAGGAAGCAGCAAAGCTGTGCATGCAGAGAGCGTCTGTACTCATTTACAGAGGATGAGATATTAATCAGGACCCTTTCTTTGAACTGTCAGCATGTTCTCCTCCAGCAGCAGGTGTGATGGGCTGGGGCTAGGGAAAGAAGCCAAGTTCTCTGCCCTTCTCTAAGACTCATGCCACTCCCGGGCTCCCCACCACAGGGCCCACCCCAAGCCAGGGAATCAGTCCTCTGCCTACGGACTCCATGCAGAAAAGCGGTAATCAAGAAGGGGTGTGTGAGAGCCAGCTGGGGCAGTGGGGAGAGTGCTGCACAGGCGTTCCCAAGCTTTACGGGACTACGTAGAGCACTTAGCACACAGTGCCTGGCCCACAGCAAACCAGCACTCACGAGGCAGTGGCGGTTGTTGGTAGTGGTGGTGGTCTCAGGCAAGTCATCCGCCTTTCTCTGTGCCTCCTTCCCTCATGTGCATGAGACAAATGAAAGAAGTGCCCTCTTGGCAGAGCACTGAGGAGGTCTGATACTAATACCATGCACAGACCTTAGCACAGTAGTACGTGCCCCATAAATATTTATTGTGTCAACCACAAAGCCCTATAGAAATGTAAGTAGCTGCTATTTCGACAGCCGTCTGAAAATGGAATAAGACGTCCGGGCAGATGGTAAGCTCCCCGTCACTGGGTGCATTCAGAGAGTAGCCAAGAGAGAAGATGCTTGCTTGGGCAGCAGCTTGGGCCCCCCTCTGGAGGGTGATGCCATCCAGTGATTTAGCTTTAGAGCCCAATAGTGCAACTTCCCATCCTAGCTCAGCTACTCATTAGCTATGGGATTTTAATTATTAATAAATTCCTTGATCTCCTGGATCTTTGGTTCCCTCATCTTTAAAACTGGGATGGTAACGGTACCCACCTTAGATGATTGTTTTGAGGATTCAGTGATACAATGAACAAGCAACCGATTTATTGAGTCACTAACAAGAAATGGCCTATTTTCCCCTTCTCTTTTTGCCTCCAGTTGTACCGAGTCAAAGGCACCACCTTACCCATTTGGTAATGATGACTTTAGCAGATGCCAAAACATTCTGGTCATTAAAAGTTTGGTTCGATTTAAAACTCCTGCTTGATTTAACTCTCATTTATTCTCTCCTTGTAGTGTGGGTGGAACCCATAGCTCAAGAAATGGGGCCAGAAGTACGGAAGCGGCTTGGCCTGCTCATTCCCTCCCTGACCCCACCAAGTACCTCAGAGCAATGTCTACATCCCCCGCTCTCTGTCCCAGGTCTCTCCTTCCTCCTCTAGCATCCAGTGTCCCAGGCAGGCAGCTGCCGTGTGACACATCTGACTGTCTGGTGGGTGGGGAGGTGTCTCTAGCCTCCCAAAAGGTCAGTGTCTTTCCACATGATGCTGGTCATCTCTGCTGATATGGTGGTCTTTGTATTGGTGCTATGTCTGCTTTTTCTGGGGGGTGGCATTTGGCTTAGCTTAATGACAGCTCTGAGGACCACCCAGAGAAGGACCCTATGAATCCTTCAGCCCTACCAAGAGCCCCTCTCCTCTCAGGGTGCACTGAGTCCCCCTTGGCCAGCTGCAGCCTCTTTTGGAAACTTTCAGACTCCTTCATGGGGAGCTATAAGAACCCCTGACCACCCAGGCTTTGGGGTCTTCAAGCTCATAGCACACACCAGTTCCCTCCTCACCCAGCTGGCCCAGGTAGCTCCAGCACTCCTCCCTCCCCTCCTAGCATCAGTCTCCATGTTCACCCCCAAATTCCAGGGAACCCATGCCAAGCAGGGTACCCACATACTGAGCTCACTCACCGCACTCGGTTCCCATGGCAGTGCAGACCAGAACTGTAGGCTCTGCCACTCAGCAAATGTCCAGCTGACAATGACTTATCAGTCTCCCTTCGTACAGGATCCCCCAGACTGCAGGAGGAATTCCTTGGAGCCCTTCCAGCCCCCACTGTTTGCCTGCCTGCAAGGGGGGATGTGCAGGGGGAGGAAAGAAAGCTCTCACCAGGAACACCTTTCCCCACAAACAAGACCACAACTCTGCTCTCTCCTTCTTAGTTTTCTTTTTCTTCTTCTTTTTTTTTAAATGGGGTCTTACTATGTTGCCCAGGCTAGAGTGCAGTGGTTATTCACAAGCACGATCACAGTACACTGCAGCCTTGAACACCTGGCCTTAAGTGATCCTCCTGCCTCAGCACAAGTTTGCCTGGCTTAATTTTCAATTACAAACCAAAAGAGGCATTTGGGGCTGGCCAGGGGTGACAGGACTCATTCTGCCGCCTTCCAGTTTGCCCTGGGGAGCATGTCTGGACACTATGGCTGGCAGTCCTCATCAGAAGAGGGAGAAAAAAGCATTTCTTGCTCCTTTGCCCTGTACCTTAGATGCCTGTCCCGGGGTAAAGGCTAAGTTTCCCCAACATCCTGTTCCATAAGAAAATGTTTAATACAGCAAACAGTGAGTGCTCACTGCAATTTAGCTGCTTGCCTAGGCCCATGCGTCGCCTCCTGCCTTCTTCTTTGCCCCTTACCCTCTGTGGTCCAGCCCACTAAGCTTCTTTCAGCCCCTCGGATCTGCCTCTGGGTCCTCGCACATTCCATTCCCTCTTTCCAGGGACACTGCTCCAACTCCTTCTGGCTACCTCGCCTCATCATTCAGGTCTCAGCTGGAAGCCGGCATCCTCATCCCTGCGTTAGTCAGGAGCTCCCACTCGGCGTCCCCACAGCACCCATCCCTCTGTTGGGGGGCCTTTTTCTTGCAGACTCATTTTTCTGCTTCTCCCACCAGAATGCAGGAACATGTCTATTGAATTCTCCCCAGTCTTCATCACTAGCTTAGAGGAGGCACTCGTTACTTGTTTGTTGAATGAAAAAACAACTGGCTGTTCTTTTTCAAGGCAACGTTCGGATGAAGTTCCTGAATCCTGGGAGAATGAGAAGCCTAGAAAACCCCAGAGCCCCTGCTCTTCTCTCTCAAGAGGTAAAGGACCCCCTGAGTGATGGGGTACCCCCCGAGCCTAGGGCGACCCTCATGCCGCCTTCCCATAGCGCTCCCCAGGGCTGTCGGCACACTTGACGAGGCCTAAGGGGGCTACGTGAAAAGACAAATAAAAAGGAAAAGAGACTCAAAGCCGACTCTACGGAGCTATAAAGTCACTTAGTACCCATTTGTCCCCCCCAGGCCCGAGCCTCCTTCCCGAGGGTTTGTGTTAATGGGGCGGCTACTAATGTTCCAACTGAGAACAGCCAAGGTGGTTAAGGACTTGAGACCAAGTCTGTGGCCATTAACCAGCTAATAGGTGGGAAAGGACACGTGCGCCAGCACTGGGACTGCTGTCAAACGCCTCGCAGGGCTGTGCAGCCAGGCAGAGCCGCTTTGCGTCCCTTTCTCTGCCACCCACTAGCCATGTGACCTTTGCTAAGTCAGCTCAGCTCTCAGAAACTGATTGGTAAGTGGGGATTGATTCATTCCATGAGTATTTGCTGAGCACCCACCAGGTCCCAGGGTCAGGGATTTCATTCCTTCCTTTTTCCTGTGGTTTTTAAGGAAAGCAGGTAGACTCAAATGCCTTCAGGGCCCACGTAGGTAAGAAATATGAGGCGGTGCGGGGAAAACTGCACAGTGCCTGCCTGGTCTAAAAGAGGCAACGGGTACAGACACACCTTGCTTTGTTGCTCTTCACTTTATTGCACTCCACAGATGCTGGGTTTTTTACAAACTGAAGGTTTGTGGCAACTCTGCATTGAGCGAATCTATTGGTGCTATTTTTCTAATAGCACATGCTCACTTTGTGTCTTTATGTCGCATTTTGGTAATATTCACAATATTTTGTGATCAGTGATCTTTGAGGTTACCATTGTAATTGTTTTGGGGCGCCACAAACTTCACCCATATCGGGCAGCGAATTTAATTGATAATTGTTGTGTATGTTCTGATGGCTCCGTGGACTAGCCATTCTCCATCTCTCCTTCTCCTCTGGCTTCCCTATTCCCTGAGACCATGGCAGTATGGAAATTAGGCCAATTAATAACCCTACGATGGCCTCTAAGTGCTGAAGTGAAAGGGAGAGTCTCACCTCTCTCACTGGGGTAGACCGAAAGCTAGGCCTCTTGCGCCAAACAGTGAGTCAAGTTGTAAATACAAAGGAAAAGTTCTTGAAGGAAATTAAAAGTGCTACTCCAGTGAACACATGAATGATAAGAAAGCAAAACAGACTTATTGTTCATATGGAGAAAGTGTGAGTGGTCTGGGTAGAAGATCAAACCAGCCACAACATTCCCTTAAGCCAAAGCCTAACCCACAGCAAGGCCCTAACTCTTTAATTCCATGAAAGCTGAGAGAGGAAGCTGCAGAAGAAAAGTTGGAAGCTAGCAGAGGCTGATTCATGAGGCTTAAAGAAAAAAGCTGTCTCATAACATATTAAATAAAAGCACAAGGTAAAACAGCAAGTTCTGATGGAGAAGCTGCAGCAAGTTATCCAGGAGATCTACTAAGATAATGGATGAAGGTGATGCACTAAACAACAGATACTCAATGTAGATGAAATAGCCTTCTATTGGGACAAGGTGCCTTTAGGACTTTCATAGCTAGAGAGGAGAAGTCAATGCCTGGTTTCAAAGCTTCCAAAGACAGGATGACTCTCTTGTTAGGGGCTAATGCAGCTGGTGACTTTTAATTGAAGCCAATGCTCATTTGCCATTCTGAAAATCCTAAGGCCCTTAAGAATGATGATAAATCTAGTCTGTGCTCTATAAATGCAACGATACAGCCCAAATGATAGTGTATCTGTTTACCATATGGTTTACTAAATATTTTAAGCCCGCTGTTGAGACCTACTGCTCAGAAAAAAAGATTCCTTTTAACTTATTACTGCTTGTTAACAATGCATTTGGTTACCCCAGAGCTCTGATGGAGATGTACAAAAAGATTCATGTTGTTTTCATGTCTGCTAACACAGTATCCATTCTTCAGCCCATGGATCCAGGAGTCATTTCGCCTCTTAAGACTTGTTATATAAGAAATACATTTTGTAAGGCTATATAGTTGCCATAGATAGTGATTCCTCTGCTGGGTCTGAGCAAAGTAAAAAGAAAACCTTCTAGAAAGGATTCAAGATTCTAGATGCCTTTAGGAACATTTGTGCTGGGTACAGTGGCACATGCCTGTAGTCCCAGCTACTTGGGAGGCTGAGGCAGGAGGATCGCTTGAGCCTAGGTGTTTAAGGCTGTTGTGCACTATGATCATGCCTGTGAATAGCCACATAAACACTACATTCCAGCCTGGGAAACATAGCAAGACCCTGTCTTTAAAAATTTTTTAAACTGTGATTCATGGGAAGAGGTTAAAATAACAATATTAACAGACGTTTGGAAGAAGTTGATTCCAACCCTCATGGATGACTTTCAGGGATTCAAGACTTCAGTGGAGGAAGTAACTGTAGTTGTGGTGGAAAGAGCATGAGAATTAGAAGTGGAGCTTGAAGATGTGACTGAATTGCTGCAATCTTATTACAGAACTTGAATGAATGAGGGGTCGCTTCTTCTGAATGCACATAGAGTGGTTTTTTGAGATGGTATTTACTCCTGGTGAAGATGCCGTGGACATTGTTGAAATAACAACAAAGGATTTAGAATATTACATAAACTTAATTAATAAAGCAGCAGCAGGGTTTGAGAGAATCGATAATAGTTTTGAAAGAAGTTCTACTATGAATGAAAGGCTATCAAACAGCATACATGCTGCAGAGAAATCTTGCATGAAAGGAAGAGTCGATGCAGGAAACTTTATCGTTGTCTTGTTTTCAGAAATTGCCACAGACACCCCAACCTTCAGCAGCCACCACCCTGACCACTCAGCATCAATATCAAGGCAAGACCCTCCACCAGCAAAAAGATTACAACTCACAGAGGGCTCAGATGATTGTTAGCATGTTTAAGCAATAAAGTATTTTTTTTAATTTTTTTTATTGCAGCATATTACATGGGTACAAATTTTTAGGTTACATATATTGCCCTTGCCCCACCTGAGTCAGAGCTTCAAGCGTGTCCATCCCCCAGACGGTGCACACTGCACCCGTTAGGTGTGAATATACCCATCCCTGCTTCCCCCCTCCCACCTGCCCGACACCCGATGAATGTTATTACTATATGTGCACTTAAATGTTGATCAGTTAATGCCAGTTTGATGGTGAGTACACGTGGTGCCTGTTTTTCCATTCTTGGGATACTTCACTTAGTAGAATGGGTTCCAGCTCTATCCAGGATAATACAAGAGGTGCTAGATCACCATTGTTTTCTGTGGCTGAGTAGAACTCCATGGTATACATATACCACATTTTATTAAAGTATTTTTTAAATTAAGATATGGACATTGTTCTTTTTAGATATAATGCTATTGCACACTTAACAGACTACAGTATAGTGTAAACGTAACTTTTATATGCAGTGGGAAACCAAAGAATTTGGGACTCAGTTGTGACATTCACATTACTGCAGTGGTCCTGGAACTGAACCCACAATATCTCTGAGTTATGCCTGTCCTCAACTCCAGTTGGTTGTTGCCATGTGGGAATGTGGCCCAGCATGGCCAGAACTTCTTTTACTTTTAAAGAATCTGAAAAGTTATACTTTTGGGTGCAATCTTATAATTTTTAAATGTTGGCAACTAAAATCAAAATTTTTAAAATTTCCATGCTGACCAAGCACATGGGCTAAATATGGTTTGCCAGGGGCAAAGGTAATCACCGAGAAAGGCTGGGAGATAACTGATATGAATGGCCTAGCTCAGAGACACTACTCTTAATTTAGCTTTTATCAGTATTATTGTGATTTACAATATATACTCAGCTCCCAGAGAACTCTTAGCCCAGAGGGGAAAATAGGGTACATATATGCATAGATAGAACCTATGGTTAAAGTGTTAATGTGAACCATAAGACATGAAGAGGATGGAGAGATCATTTCCCTGGCAAACAAGGCAGGCTACCTGGAAGACTTGGCACAGGGATGGGCTCGGAGATCTTGTAAGACCCAATGGTCCTCAGCCACACGATCACACAGAGCATTTCGCCAACTCCCTAATCTAATGAAGTCATAAGAAATGTCATCTGATACTGTATTCCTGGAGACGAAGAATCAACATCATAAAAATGATAATTGCCCCTAAGTTAATATATAAACCCTAGGCCATAGCCATGAAAATATCATCAAGGTTTTTTCTGTAGCTGAACAAATTGATTATAAAGTTCATTGGGAAGAACAACAAATCAAAATAGTAAGGAAAGTCATGCAAAGGAATAACAAAGAGGAGGGGCTAGCCCTAACAGATACTAAAACATGCGGTAAAACCTCTGTGAGTGAAATGAAACAGAACAGGAAAGTCAGAAAAAGACACAACTGCATATACAAATGTAATACATTATAAAGGTTACAGCTTGAATCAGTGGGAAAACAATAGACTTTTAAATAACACTAATAGATAATCAGAGAGTCATGTGGAAAAAGATAAAATTGGATCCATTCCTCATGTCATTCACCAGGATAAATCCCAAATGGATCAGAAATGTAAGTGTAAAATTAGGAAACCATACAAGTACTAGAAGAAAGCATAGTTGACTTCCTCTATAGTCTAAGAAAAGAGAAATCATTCCTAACTGTGACTCAAAATCCATAAGCGATAAGAGAAAATATAGCTAAATTAATTTCATTAAAAAATTTTTTTGCATGGCAGATGTTATAAGCAAAGGGAAAAGATAAATGACAAACTGGGAATAATATTTACAGTTTACATCACAGAGAAAGAGTTCATATATCTAATATATAAAAGAGCTTCTAAAATTGGAGAAGAAAATGGCCAATAAGCCTATAGAAAAATAGGCTACAGAATTGTACCAACGGTCCCACAGAGAAAGAAACACAAGTGGCTCTTAACCTTTTGATAGGATGCTCAAACTTGCTCATAAGAAGAGAAATACGTTAAAACTACATTGAGGGCCGGGCGCGGTGGCTCACGCCTGTAATCCTAGCACTCTGGGAGGCCGAGGCGGGCGGATCGTTCTGAGCTCAGGAGTTCGAGACCAGCCTGAGCAAGAGCGAGACCCCCGTCTCTACCAAAAATAGAAAGAAATTAATTGGACAGCTAAAAATATATAGAGAAAAAATTAGCCGGGTATGGTGGCGCATGCCTGTAGTCCCAGCTACTCGGGAGGCTGAGACAGTAGGATTGCTGGAGCCCAGGAGTTTGAGGTTGCTGTGAGCTAGGCTGACGCCACGGCACTCGCCCCAGGCAAGAGAGTGAGACTCTGTCTCAAAAAAAAAAAAAAAAAAAACTATATTGGGGTATAATTTCTCACCTATTCAATTGGAAAATAATAAAAGCTTGACAAACTCTCTGTTGGTGAATCTATGAAGAAACAGGCTCTCAAGCTCTGCTTGTATAAATGCAGAACTGTATTATACAATCCCTATGGAGGAGAATTTGACAATATCTGGAAAAATTACATACACATTTACCTTTGGACTAGCAATCCTATTTTTAAAAAATACAACACAAAAATACACTGGCAAAATACAAAGAGATGTATATACAAGGCTCTTCATCGAAGAACTATTTGTGGTAGTAAAAAATTGGAAACAACTTAAAATATCCATCAAAGGAAGGCTGATTGAATAAACTACAGTATAGTCATACAAGGACAGGATGATCAACCTACCTGGTTTGCCCAGAACACTCACTGCTAAAACTGGGACATCCCAGGCAAACCAGGACAAGTTAGACACTCTTACAATTGAGGACTATGCAATTGTAATGAAGCAATGAGCAATATATCTTTATGCTAGTATGGAGAGATCATTAGCATATATAGTTACATAAAAAAAGCATGCTAGAGGAAAGTATTTAGAGTATACTACTGTTTATCTAAGTAAGGGATGCATACAAAACATACACACACATACCTGCTTATATAATATTAACAAAAGAAAAAATGGAAAATAAACCGTAACTGTCATTTTTGATTGCTGCATATGCAGAGGTAAAGGGAATAGAGTGGAAGGTACAGGAATACATGCTAGATTTCCGTGAATAAATCTTGTTTTGTAGATTTGATTTGGAATCATGTAAATGTTCTATATAATTACAAAACAAAATTAAATTACAAAAATAAAAACATGACTTCTGCTTCAGGTCACAATAGAGTAACTGGGACTGGATCAGTCCTTCCACATGGAAAAATATATGAAGTGACTATTTTTAAATGTTGTACAACAGGCAGTATAGGGCTGTAATCCATTAGAGAAGTTGCCCTGGCTCTCTTCTAGAAGGCACTGCTCCAGACTGTACAACACAGGGAGGTGAACTCCAAGCAGAGCACAGAAGTTTTGCTGAGATAAGGGGCACAGATCAGAGTTCAAGGCTGCCAAGCCAGTTGGAATTGCAGGTCTGGGTACCAGACAAGAGGAACTTTGCATGCAAAGAGCTCTGAAATCTGCGTGGAGTTCCCTTGAGTCTTTTGCTGAATATAAAGAATAAACGCGCAGGACTAGATTCTGCAAAGCCTGGCAGAGAACAGCTACAAAGGAGTTGTGAGCTGAATGCAGATTCCAAAAGTCACAGTTCTGGGAGACACATGAGTTCTTATCATCTGGAGTAGAGAGAACTGCTGAATATCCAGAGCATTCAACTGAAATCCTAAAAAAGCCACACCTTAGGGTATAGGGCCATTGTAGCTCCAGAGTAAGGACTAATCTAAACACACCTTTACAAAGCTTAAAAACAGCCCTTAACACAGTGGTCCCCAACCTTTTTTGAAAGACAGTCAATATGTTTAAATCTATGAATTCATTATGATATTAAAACAAAACCAGACTAATTGAACACCACTGGATGATGGAAGAAAATCAACTCATTATTTTGAATATTGGTGAAGAAATGGAAAGAATCAAGCATTTGTCCTGCATTTTCTATGAAAAGATGTATCACTGGAAACCAAGTAGTAAAGGAGGGGACATTTCCCTTTCTAGAAGAATTCTAGTTAAGACATGCAGAAGAAAATCACCATTGTGCAATCCCTAATGAATTAATGAATCTGACAGTGAGCAGTGACAGCTGTTAACATCAGTGAGTCAACTGGATGCTGTGAATCTCCTGGTAAAAGAACACGGCACCACCTATGAATGTCTTGCGGGAAAAAATTGAAACGACCTGACCGAGTCTCTAGATCTAACTACAGAGGAGAGAAGAACATGCTAACACCATGGGGATGCAATCTGTCAAATTCATTTACCTTTGGGAACCTCTACAGGACAACCTGACAAATTAAAGGCGGGGGTGGGGGGGAGATGAGGGGGAGAGAGAGAGAGATGAGGGTGCAGGGGGAACTATATAGATTATGGAGACTTAAGTGACTCTTAAGTCACTTAACCAAATGTAATGGACTGAATGTAACGTAATGGACCTTATTTGGATCCTAATCCGAATAAACAGGAAAAAAAAAGACATTTATGAGACAATTGGAAATAATGAACATTGACTAGAAATGTAATAATATTAAGGAGATAGTATTAATTTTTAGATAGTATTAATTTTTAGTATATTGTAGTTTAAGGATTTCTTATATTTGGAAATAGTGAAATTTTTACAGGTGAAATGATGCTAGGCGATCCAAGGGATGCAGGGGCTGATCAAGGAAAAACAGGACCACAAGAGGCATTAACACACAATAAGCTTTACTGAGTGGCTTCTGGACAAGTTGCATGAAAGGGAGTCCCTCGTAGCATGAGACCATCTAGAGGCTTCAGGCAGCTGGGGGACAAGGGGAAGAGGGCAAAGGAACACCAGGAGACAGGGGTGTCAGAGAAGAGTCTCTGAGTCAGAAGGGAACTCTGAAGGACCATGGCAGCCGTGGTCTCATAACCACGAGGCCGTATGCTCAGCAGATGCCAGGTGAGATTTCCCAGGGTGTGCAAAGCCAGCCAGCTCTAAGTGACTAAAAACCTGCTTGCTGGGGCTATTTTGAAAACAGGGAAAACGTGATGGGTCTCAATCTGTGGTGAAGAAATAAACAACGTAGGGGCCAGTGTATAGACGCCATCTTTGGCTTATTTATAACCACATATAACAACACGTGATTTCTAAGATTTCCTTCAGAGTAACGTGGGAAAGGGGAAATGAGTGAGAATGATGGAACAAGATCGGCTGTGAGTTTCTAACTGCTGATACTGGGTGACGAGCAGCCTTGAACTGATTCCAAACGCTTACACGGTTTGCTACATGAGAGATACAGAAATCAGCCCCTCCTGCCTGGCTCCCCAAGCCTGGCTCTTGAGTCATCAGTGAGTAAGGACGCAGAGCCCCGCAGGCAGACTCTCAGATTCAGATTTAAGCTTTCAGTCCTTTGATTTGTTTCTCTTAACACTAACAGTGTCCCCAAAGGCCCTTGGTTTCAAAGGCCTGGGGTTTGGGGAGCTGAGGGCCTGCAGCTACTGCACACAGATAGAAGACAACATGCAAGGGGTTTTGCCACAGGTGCCAAGATGAATCGCTTTAGCCTCATGGTTAAGGGTGCAGGCTGTGGATTCAAATCCTAGCTTCACCTCTCACTAGCTGGGTCGCCTTTGGCAAGTTTCTTAAACTCTCATCTGTAAAACGAGGTCAATTCCAGTTCCCAGCTCATATTGTCCCAGTGAGGATTAAAAGAGCTAATGTATACAGTGTACTTTCTCCACGTTCGCTGTTACGCAGGGGTTAGTCTCTGCCGGCAAGGAATTCATAATCTGGTCAGAAAGATTAAGCTAGAGATGCAAATGACAATATTGAAAGGCATAGAATGCTAACGTCCCAAGCGTGGAAAAGATAAAGTATTGCGCAAGTACAGAAGAGAGAACGGGTCATTCCTGTGGCCATAGCACAGGCTCCCGGGGCTGGTGCCACATTTTAGCTGGACTGAGGGTGGGTAAAGTTTGGGCAGCAGAGGCCGGATGGCAGGAGTCAGAGAGGGAGGGAAGGAGCGTGAGGAGCCTTCCTGGCAGAGGGAGGGCTGTATGAAGGAGATCCAGAGCTCCGTGTGGCTAAAGAGTGAGGTCCCCGAGCAGAAGTGTGGGAGATAGAACTGGGGGCTGCAGTTGGGTTCCGGATTGGACTCTTTGGGGAGCAGAGAGACATTCAAGCTCACTTTGAAAAGCAGAGTTATTTTAAGGAAGAGATGCAGGAAGATCCAGGGAAAAGGGGGGATGAGGATTTTAAGAGCATGGGGTTTTGTAGAGGCCGGGGAGTTGATTCATTTATTCAACGAATAGTTACTCCAATGCCTCTGGGTACTGGGCAGTGTTCTGGGTGCCATGAACAAGGTCCCTGCCCTTGGGTGGGGGAGGGGCACAGACAAACAATAAACATGGATACAAATCCATGAGACAATTTCACATAGTAAAAAGTGTTATAAAGAAAATTTAAAAACAGAGTAATAGGATGATGACTGGCAGGGGAAGAGGATCAGCACTGATGGGGAGCCAGGAAGGAGCTGTCTGGGCTGACACCTGAGTGGTCAAACAGCCAGTTAGCAAAGATCTGGGGGGACAGGTGGCGGGCAGAGGGAGCTGTGAGCACCGAGGTTCTGGGATGGAAACAAATGATCTTGGACTAGCAGGAGAGGTCAGAGGAAGCCAGGTGGATGGGGCCAGATCTTGTGGGGCTGTTGTAAGGGGGTTGGATTTTCTTGTAAGAGTGACAGGAAGAAATCCAGGGCTTTAGGCAGAGGAGTGGCATGATCTGATGGGCACGGTTAAAAGCCCGCTCTGGCTACGGCGTGGAGCATGGATTTTCTAGGGAAAGGACTGGAAGCAGGAATGCCAGGTAGGAGACTGTCCCAGTGTCCTTGAATGGGGGGGGGAGGGGGGTATGTGTTCCAGGTCCGCAGAAGCTCTGGGGACCCTGAAAGGACCAGTGTGTGCATCTTCACAACAGGGGACCTAATGAATAATCTACGGCACATGCATGAGACATTCTGCAGCCACAGCCTTGGTGCAGGTCTAAATGCACTGCCAGGGAAAGACATCCCCCAACATGTGGTTAGAGTGAAAAAAAGCACATTGCACAACTATACAGATATTTTATGAGCCCAACTGTGTAAAATTCAATACTCCTTTCTGTATCAGTTTATCTACATACAAAGGAACATCTGGGGAAATACCAAGTTGTCAGTAATTTTTCTGCGAAGCAATATTTTTTTGTTTTGTTTTTGCTTTTTTTTTACTTTGTTTAAATTTTTCTGAGTTAATTTTTTTCAGTGAATATATCATTTCTACCAAAGCCTAGAGACTGGTTAAAAAAAAATAAAGAACAAAATAATAAAAAAATAAAAATAAAGACCAGTCTCTTTCTGCCCCTAACCCTGGCCCCCCAACACACACATACACACACCCCAACACCGGAAAGTGAAAGGCAGCTGGACCAACTCCAGATGGGTATCTTCCAAGGACACCACCAGAACCCCAGAGAGTTCCTCTGAGAGAGGATGATTAATCTCACTCCAGTGTGGCTCAGGCGCCCAGAGCAAAGATTCTTTACTCCTTGAGATGCTGGCTTTGAATTTAAGAGGCAGGAAACAGAGATGGGGCTTTGAAACCACTGCCCCCACCCTGCAAACACACTCGGAAGCTGCTGAGCTGCCTTTAACCCATCTGTGGAGATTTGCCACAGACATCCCTGGGCATAAGGGACATGTCCGAAAGGAAACAAACCAGAACGTGGGGGAGGGCAGGATGTCTGTAGTTGGGAGCCCCAGGCTGAGCTGGGTGTGCTTAGAAAGAGTTCACCCTTTCTGAAGCAAACTTGGAGCTCACCAGGCAATAGATGGACAAGACAGAGAGAAAGCGGGGGGAGTTGCAGGAGGCGCGCTCATCCCTGTGGAGCTTTGTAAGCAACTCCTAGGTGCCAGTGACTGTCACTTGGCATCTGTGGTTACAGGCTCCTGGCCCTCCAGATGTGTTTTGTTTGACCAGCACGGCGCTTAAAAGCTGTGAATTATTTGCCAAGGTCTAAAACGTGAGAGTTTTTATATAAAAATCTGAATTTCTGGGTTTTTTCTTAGAATATTGGGAAAATGGCACTTGCTGGGCCTGGCTTCCCACCTGGGAACAATCAGCCAGAGGTGAGTGATGGCATCCCCTGCTTGCCACCAGGCAGTGATCACTCATCTCTCTTACTCTCTTAGACCACAGAAGCATATGCTTTTGCTACTCGTGACGTTTAATAACTCCTTTACTCCTTACACAAACTTGCCATGTGGGAACTATGCCTGTTTTATGGAAGATGCAGTGGAGGCTCAGAGAGGTTAAGTGACTTGCCCAAAATCACACAGCCATAAGTGGCAGAGCAAGGATTCACACCTCTGACTTCAGAGTCTATGCCCTTAGCAGTGGGGCAAAGTCACAGAACCAACAATCAGGTGCTGGCTGTGGCCTCTTTAAGGTTCCTTTTTTCCAGGAAGAACTGGTCCTTTAGCCTGGGTCAATGCTGAGCCCCAAGTGGTCCGAGTCCCAGGTGGCCCCCGATGAGTACAAAGGAAGGTGGGGATTACAGCAGGGAACTGGGAGGGTTCCCCACCTGTGAAGTGGAGAATGTGAAGGAGCTTGAGGTTTTCCATCTGTGCTGACACCTCTGTTGCCTGAGCGAAGGGGGGTGGGCATCACCTCAGTGGGCAGGTCACAGGGACCATGTTCCCATTTCCATCCTTGGAGCACAGCGGCTTGCTTTCTTCTCTTTTCTATGACAGGATTCCATTTACAGCTTCCTTTGGGCAAAAGGGGATTATGCTGCTCAAAAATAATTTGGAAAAAACTGACGTTTTGAATTTGTGTCAAAAAGCCACAGATACATATTTTTTGTGGTTAAGAAGCTATCTCCAGGAATAGTCAAATGAGCCCTGTGGGCCACCGTGAGCTTCTTATCTTCCGCTTTCAGGAGGGGCCTCCTGCTGGGCTCGCCTCCCCCCATGGCTCCTGAAATGGAGTTGTCCCTCCCAGGACTCCAAGCAGGGCCCAGAATTTGTTTGCTTGGATTTACATAAAAAGCTTCACTGAATGAAATTCGCTGAGATTCACTGAACACAGGTGAGAGTCACAGAGTCCCCAGGGCAATGATTTTCTCTTTGAATGTCATTTTCTCTTGAGAAGCAAACACTTCACTTCTTTGGCTTTCTCCCTCCACCAGGCCTGCGCTCCCTTCCTGCACGCTTATTCCAACATATCACACACACACATGCATGCACGTGAACACATGTGCACACGTTCACACAAATATTTTTTCTACATTTAGCCCACAGTACACATGAAGCCAAAAAATGAGACTCGTTTAGATGGGATTTATGATCATAAAAACCGAAACTACAACTTGAATCTGGGATTTTTATATGTCACTAACATCCTGTCTCCTGCCCAGCGGCATGTTGGAAGCAGGATAAAAAGCATGGGCAGGACTCAGGCATTCTCAGGTGGCCTCAGCCCTGCTGTAATGGGCAAGCCACCTCCCCCTTCGTAGAGAACAGTGAGTTTGGCTGTGGATTAGTGTTAGAGGGAGAATAGTGGAAAATAGGGCTGGAGAGGAGGGGTGCAGCCCAATCGAGGACTGTCCTGGGAGTGAGAGCAAGATGGCGGACGAGAGACACCACCAGCCACAGCATCTCTGTAAGAAGGAGAAGTTTTAGATGAAAGAGAAAAACTAACACACCGACAAACATAGATCAGATGAGGGTCAGAAGGAAGGGTGCCTGAACCTAGAGGAGACTCCACAGGAAGAGGTTGTGGAGCAGAACTGGAAGGAGAAAGGCATCTGCGGGGATTAAGCCCCGGGAGGACTGGAGACCAGCAAGAAGGGTAGGTGGAGAAGTTAACATCCCCCTCCCTCCCATCTCGGACTGTTGTGGGGCTCCCGAGCTGCTGGAGAGACCTTCTGCCAAAGTGAGCCCAGAGACTGCTGCTACCAGTGAGCAGAGAGCTTCCTGTGGACAGGACCCCACCCTGGGGTGCCCCCGCCCCACAGCCCCAAGCTGGACAGCAGGCACCACATTGCTTCTTACCCACAGGGAGCCTTTGTCCTCCCCCAGGGGCCTCAACCCCTCAGATTCTGTCTTGCTTGTCCCTACACAGACATATCCCAACTCCAGCCCAGAATGCAGGAGCCACAGGGGTCCAGTGGGTCCTGGGTGATCTGCATGACTCCAGATCATTCTGGGTGGACAGCCTCCTGGAGAGAACGTTGGAGATGACTAGAGGGCGGACTTTTCCTCCACCTAGACTCTTATTCTCCCCTTCCCCTCCCCCACCCACGGCTGCCAAGAGAGACAGTTGAGCCACCACACAGAGGCTTCCACAGGGAACAAGAGTCAGACCTTTCCTTTTGGGGTCCTACAACAGACTAAGCAATGCTTGGACTGTGAGCTCCCTGGCCTCTGGCCCTCCCTGGTGCTGCTTGCCCGGCAACTCCAGCAGAGTGGGGCAAACCCTGAGGCAGAGGAACATCAAATCAGTTTGGGTACCCTGTGGGTGACTTGGGACCAGCATGTTTCTCCCTGACATGGCCAGGGATTGATCTATGGGGCCCTGGGGACGGGCCTGCAGGCCACATCCCATACACCCAGGTCTCAATCTTATTGCCCTGGGGCACAGAGGGGATATTGTGAATCAATATCACAAGGTGTGGGTGCCTCCAGCGGCAGATTAGGGGTGAGAGTTCAGAGTGTGTCCTAGCTGCAGTGTGCTTGCGGGGCGCCCCTCCTCCCATGGGAGGGCAGTGTCCCCAGCTCTGGCCATGCTCCTGAGCAGGGAACCTCCCAGCCTGCATCATAGTCATGGGGGAGGTTGGCTGGCTTGAGGTCCTGCCTGCCACAGGGGCCCAAAAGAAACCACGGAATAGGGGAGGATGGAAAGGAGGGAGGCCTGCCCTAGACTACCAGGCCGTGGGTCTCAGATAGCCCCAAACCCAATGGATACTTTCTTGTTGAGTGGGGCCACCTCAGCCCCTCCCTGGTGACTTTGCCCAGAAGTAGGGGACGACCTTTGACCCCTGCTAAAAGCATTTATGGAGCTTGAGGGTAGGTTTACCCAGCCTAGCCACACCCAGCCTTACTCCCCCACCTGCCCCTGCTGAGGTGGAGAATAAGGACACGACCTGGAAGCTTCAGGGCCCCACCCACCACTTGGGGAGCTAGAGTGCTTCTCCTGAGCAACTAGAGCCAGTCACAGAGCCCAAAAGCAACACTGCAGCTTATTCCTCCCAGCAAGTGCCACCTACTGACAGGCAGGTCAATTTGCATGCCCATTTACTTACTCATCATACAGGGTGTGGTTGACTCTCACCCACAAGCACCACCTACTGGCTCAGAGATTAACTGGGAGTGTCATTATCTAAACAAAAGAAAATCCAAAGATAAGAAGCAACAGCTGCTCCAGATGAGAAGGAATCAATGAAAGAACTCCAGAAGGACGAAGACTCAAAGCAAAAGGACACCCCCAAAAGGGAGCATGAGCTCTCTAACAATGGATACCAACCAAAATCAGAATATTGAAATGATAGATGAAGAATTTCAAACATAGATCATAAGGAAGCTCAATGAAATGCAAGATAAAAGGGAAACCCAACACAAAGAAACCACAAAAATAATGCAGGAAATGAATGAAAAATTCACCAAAAAAATTGAAATATTAAAGAAAAATCAAACAGAACTCCTGGAAATGAAAAATTCATTCAAGGAATTACAAAACACAGTGGAAAGCCTTAAGAATAAGTTAGATCAGGCAGAAGAAAGGGTCTCAGAAAGACAACATCTTTTAATTAAACAAGTCAATTACAGAGAGAGAGCAGAGAAATAAGAGGAACAAGCAAAGCCTACAAGAAATATGGGATTATGTAAAGAGACCTACTATAAGAATCGTATCCATCCCAGAAGATGAAGAAGAAAAGACATAATGGTTGGATAACTTGAGAAAATAATTGAGGAAAATTTCTCTGGCCTTGCTAGAAATCTAGATATCCAGGTAGAAGCAGCTCAAAGGACTCTTGAGAGATTCATCACAAAGAGGCAAACATCACAATACGTAGTCCTCAGGCTGACCAATATAAACATGAAAGAGGCACTCCTATGAGCCATAAAGTTAGAGCAGCAGATAACTAACGAAGGAAAACCCATCAGACTAACTGCAGACTTCTGAATGAAGACCTTACAAGCAGAAGGGATTGGAGTCCTATTCTCAGTCTTCTCACACAGAATAATTCCCAGCCTAGAATTTTGTATCATGCAAAACTAAGTTTCATTTATAAGGAGGAAATAAAGTCTTAACCAAACAGGCAAACACTGAGGGAATTTGTCAAGACAAGACCTGCCCTCCAGGAAGTACTCAGAACTGCATTATTCACGGATCAGCACAACAGACACTCACCAGTGTAAAATCGCCCAAAAGCTAAAGGTCAAAGGCCAGATACCACAATGGCTCAAGAGATAAAACAAAAACACAAAGTTCTACTCAACAGAATGAACAGAAAGCCACCCCACTTATCAACTCTTTCAATAAATGGGAATGGCTTGAACTGCCCACTGAAAAGACACAGGTTGGCTAAATGGATAAATATACACAAGCCAAGTATATGCTGCTTCAGAAAACACATCCAACCCACAAGGATTCATTCACACTCAAGGTGAAGGGATGGAAGCCAACATACCATGCATATGGAAAGCAGAAGAAAGCTGGTGTAGCAGTTCTCATTTCAGATAACTTAGTCCAGATCAACAAAAGTAATGAAAGACAAATGTAGTCATTACATAATGGTAAAGGGAAAATTTCAACAAGAAGACATACAATTCTAAATATTTACACACCTAACACAGGCGTGCCCAGATTCATAAAGCAAATTCTACTTGATCGAAACAAAATGATAAACAGCAACACTGTAATAGCCAGGGACTTCAAAACCCCTCTGACAGAACAGTACAGATCCTCCAAACAGAAAATAAACAAAGAAACAATGGACTTAAACAGAACACTAGAACAAATGGCCTAGTAGACATTTACAGAACGTGGTACTGGCACAAGAACAGAGATATAGACCAAGGGAACAAGAATGGGAACCCAGATATAAAACCATCCTCATGTAGCCATCTGATTTTGACAAATCAGACAAAAAACATACACTGGGGAATAGAATCCCTGTTCAATAAATGGTGCTGAGAAAATTGGATAGCCACATGTAGAAAACTGAAACAGGATTTGCGTCTCTCACCTCTCACAAAAATCAACTCATGGTGAATAACAGACTTAAACCTAAGGCATGAAGCCATAAGAATGTTAGAAGAAAATGTTGGAAAAACTCTTATAGACATCAGCCTAGGCAAAGAATTTATGAAGCCCCCAAAGGCAACCACAGCAAGAACAAAAATAAATAAATGGGATTTTATTTTTTTAAAATAAATAAATTAAAAATCTTCTGCCCAGCCAAGGAAACTGTCATTAGAGTGAATACACAACCTACAGAATGGGAGAAAATATTTGCATGCTACATGTTCGATAAAGGACTGACAACTAGAATCCATATAGAACTCAGGAAAATCAACAAGAAAAATAAGCCCATTAAAAAGTGGGCAAAGGACATGAACAGAAACTTTTCAAAAGAAGACAGACTAATGGCCAACAAACATATGAAAAATTGTTCAACATCTCTAATCATCAGGGAACTGCAAATCAAAACCACAATTAGATATCACTTAACTCCAATGAAAATGGTCTTTATCAAAAAGACCCAAAACAACAAATGTTGGCGTGGGTGTGGAGAGATAGGAACATTCATACACTGCAGGTGGGACTGCAAACTAGTACAACCTCTATGGAAATTAATGTGGAGAGAGCTCAAAGAACTACAAGTAGAACTACTATTTGATCCAGCAATCCCATTACTGGGCATCTACCCAAAGAAAAAAAAGACATTCTATAATAAAGACATCTGCACTTGAATGCTTATAGCAGCACAATTCACAATTGCAAAGATGTGGAAATAACCCAAGTGCCCATCAATACATGAATGGATTAATAAAATGTGGTATATGTAATATTACTTCATAATACTATGAAGTATTAGCCATTAAAAAAATGGTGAACTAATATGTCTTGTACTATCCTGGATGGAGCTGGAGCCCATTCTTCTAAGTATCACAAGAATGGAAAAACAAACAGCACATGTACTCCCCATTAAATTGGTCCTACTCGATCAACACTAATGTGCACATATGGAAGTAACATTCATAGGGAGTCAGGCAAGTGGGAGGGAGGAGGAGAGGATGGGTAAATTCACACCTAATGGGTGTAGTGCGTGCTGTCTGAGAGACGGGCACACTTGTAGCTCTGACTCAGGCAGTGCAAAGGCAATTTATGCAACCAAAGCCTTTGTACCCCTGTAACACTCTGAAGTAAAATAAATAAAAAGGACTGTCCCCATAAGCAAAACTTTGGAAAGTGGTGGGGAGCCTCTGAGGATCTCTGAGCAGGAGATGACCTGCTCGGCCAGGGACTGAGCCCCTAGGGAACACTTGGCTAATAAATCTGGATAGAGGAGTAATCATTTCATGTGAGGTTGTAACCTTACCCACCTGCTGGGGAGGCTAATGTCCCAGTATCTCTACTTCCCAGATAACAGCTCTCTCAGCTTCCCTAAAGGCTCTCATTTCACAAGCTCGGGTTTCCTGAGGAAGAGATTAAACCAAAGTAAAAAGATTGTTCAGGTAAGTCATTAGCGGGGTGGCTGGAATCTCCATTGAGAGCTTTGATGAATAAATCTGCCCCGGGAGGCCAGTCCTTGGCAAAACCTGTCAGGAAACCCTAGGGATCTCACCCAATTTGTGCTGTGGAGTCTGGCCTTCCTTGAGGGGACAGTAAGTGCAGCCAGAGAAAGGCCTCAGAAGGACCATTTCTTTAAACAGCCCTGGCTTCAGGGAAAATGAAATGGTGCCCATAGGGGTTCCCAATTCAAGCCAGAATGTTGCATCACCATCGATACTTCTGCTATCAACCTGGGCTTGTAAGGGGCTGACATAGGGGAAAGAATCTTGGCCTGCAACTAATGGGCTATGTATCTCTGGGAAAGTCACTTCACCTCTCTGAGCTTCCATTTTCCTATCCACTGAAGGAAATATTTGGCTCCATTCAGGAAGAGCAAATAGGTTACATCTCTCCTTCTCAACTCTAATCAGTTGTTAGTGATTGCCAGATGCATTGTGTTAAGAATAATTGTGAGGCTCCATCCACCAAAAAGTATAGCATTCCATCAGGTTCTCCAGAAGAGGGAGTAGTAGCCTGATGTATTAGTTTCCTATTGCTGCTGTAACGAATTAGCACGCACTTGGTGGTTTAAAACACAGATTTACTCTCTTACCATTCTGGAGGTCAGAAGTCTGAAATCAGTTTCACTGGACTAAATTCAAGATGTTGGCAGGGCTGGCTCCTTCTGCAGGCCCTGAGGAGAGAATCTTTCCTTACCTTTTTCAGCCTCTGATGGCTCACTGTATTTCTTGGTCTGCGGCCCCTTCCTCCATCTTCAAAGAACATCACTCTGATCTCTGCTTCCATCACCATGTATCTTCTCTTCTGTAATCAAATCTCTCTCTGCCTCCTATAAGGACCTCATGATTATACACTTAGGGCCACCCAGATAAGCCAGGACAATCTCCCCATCTCAAGATCCTTAGCTTAATCACATCTGCAAAGTCCCTTTTGCCATGTAAAGTAACATTCACAGCTTCCAGGGATTAGGACATGAATATCTTTGGGGGGACTGTTCTTCAGCCTACCACACCTGGCAGGTACCACTGATTTGTAATCCCTACCGTCAGCCTAGAATTAGAACTGGAACGGAATAATGGAAGGGCTCTAAGTTGGCTTTGGAAGCCCGGCGTATGGGATCTATCACAGAGAAAAAGATTGCACGTGGCATTTTCTCTGTTTCAAGAACCACTCCAGCCTCATTGAAATTCCACATCCCACTGCCTTCTCCTGACACTGTATCATTTACAATGCTCCCGAGGCTAGTACAGTGACTCATTATTATTAGTTAATGAAGCATCTAAGGCCTAAGCCCACAGTCAGCAGCTGGGATAAAGAGTGAGGTTACAGCTGGACTATGGGGAGGTCTGTAGCTGGGATGCAGAGCAGAGGAGAGAAAGGCCGTGCTGTCCTCACGCGTTCATGTCACAGCATTTACTGAGCATGTAGTGTGTGACAGGAACCAAGGATACAACAGCAGTAAGGGCTGCCTGGGTGGTCCTTGCCCTTAAATAATCCATGGGCAAATGGGAGAAACAGACCAGTGCACGAATATACCAAGACACCCTTGAAAAATGCTCCAAAGAGGGTGGGTGGTACAGGGGAGCCATGGACAGTCTGCCTCAGAATTGGGAAAGGCTTCTCAGAGGAAGGGACATTCTGAGCTTGGAAAAGAAAAGGGAAGGGTATTTCCGTGGAAGAAACAACAGGTGCTAAGTGTGGGTTTTCACCGTGGCCTGAGGGAAATGCAGAGAGATTCTGGCAGGAGAAAGGAGGATCCGGCCCTCAGACTGGAGTGTGGTGTGGTGTGGTGTTTGGCTGGGTCGTGGGAACGTGGGCAAACACTTCAAGGGAGCCTGGCTTTGGGAACAAAGAGCTAAACCAAACCACCCCTGAGTAAATTCCAGAGACTGCAAGGAGAGGCCAAATTTTGAAATGGGGAAGACAGTTTTGGGCTCAAATCTCAGCTCTACCACTTACTGGCTCTGTGACTCTGGGAAGTTCCTTGATCCCTCTGGGCCTCAGTTTCCTCATCTGTACTATGTGAGCACTATTGGGATGACTGTGAGGTGAGCACCCTGTCTGTCCTATTCTCGGCCATGTACTCAACATCTGGCACGTGTTTGTAAACTGAATGAATATAGTCTTTTAAATGCTTGGCAGGATGTCTGACAACTAGTAAATGTCTGTAAATTAATTAACTCATTAATTTTAGAGAAAAAAATGTCATGATCATCTGGCTCAGTCCACATATGTTTCTGATGAGTGGCCACCTCCTCTTGGGCCATGCCAGCTGGAATGATGAGAAAGCTCTGAATCTGGAGTTGGGGGCCGGGGGGTCCAGTCCCGACTTTGTCACTCATGAATTGTGCTTCTGGGGACACACACATCCTGGTCCACGCACCATGGCTTCCTCCAGGCCACACCCCAACCCAGCTCAGTCTCCCTCCCAGAAAAGGTCACTGAGGGCTGAGGAAGGACACCAGGCCATTTGGACCTCCTGGTGAGCCCCATGCGCCTTTCCTTCTTTCTCAATCAGCAGCTCAACAGAACCTCCAGAACTTTCCATGGGTCTTGAACCATAGAAAGAACATGGTCTCTGGAGCTATGCCACTGCCCACAAACCATATGACCTGGGACATGTTTAACCTCTCTGACCTCAGTTTCTTAACCTGGATATAAATCCTGGCTCCAAAACTCTTTAGTTGTGTGACTTCAGGAACTGAACATCACTGTGCCTCAGTTTCCCCATCAGTACAATGTGGATAATAGCAGCTTCTCCCAGGGTTACTGTGAGGATTGGTCTCTAAAGTTGACACCACCAGACTCTCACCTAAGACTGAGTCCCACCTCAGAGTCTCTGATGAGTCCTGCCTCTGGCTGTCAAGCTGCTGATCTCACCCGTGCTGAGTTTCCTGGCTCTGGGTCACAGCATTTGGAACCCTGGGTTTTCTATCCAGTTGTATGATGGAACTTTTTCTCCTTCCCCAAGCCTGGGCTGGTTGCTCTGGAGGAAGCCTTTGAAGACCGACCCTTCCCACTTCCTCATCAAGCACGGGTAGGATGGTGGCCTTAGCCAAATAACAAATGCAAGCCTCACACCAGAGACAAATAGGCCAGAGGGGAAAATATTTCGAAAGAAAGGACTTTGAAGGGAATCCTCCGAATCCCTCTTGGTCTTCACATTTCCCCTGAATAAGCTACCATTTATTTTTGCCATCCCTCACATAAAAGAAGGCAGCAGCTTTCCCATCAGATGTCTTAGAAGACTGGTCCCTTTGCATCACCAAGCACGGAGTAAGCGAGATGGGGGACACCTCCTGGGCTGCGTGGTGGAGGACTTGGTCAGGAACAGCCCACCGCTCTTCCGTGTACTGTCTTTAACACACGCGCGCGTGCACTCATATACATACTCACACATATTCATTCTTACAATGGCTCGGTTAACCCCTCCACAGTTACCCGTGACCTCAGTCCTAAACCACAATAATACAGTGGGTAAGGGTCAGACTCTGAGTCACCAGCCCAGGGTGGGAATTCCAGCTCTGCCATTTCCTAGCTGGGCAACCCTGGGCAAGGTCCTCAACCCTTCTACGAGCTCCAGGTTACTCATCTGTGAAAGGGGAAAATAGGTTGTTGGTAACGATTAAATGAGTCGCATACATAAAGCACAAAGCGCATGGTAAGTGCCCTTTAAACAGAAGCCATTGTTATTACTATTACTGTTGTTATTATTATTCTCATGAGAAGGTAAGCTCTGTACAGACAAGGTCACTCACCGTCAATGCCTTGTTCCCCATCCCCTAGGACAGCGCCAGGCATATAATCAGTGCTCAATAAATACCTGGAGCATCAATTAATAATCATACTTCTTGGAAGCACAGCTTACTCTCCCCCCGTGTGATTTCATGTGCCTTCCTCTGGGCTCCCGCAGCATCTGGATACCATAAATATCACAAGAGCTTCCTACGGCCAGGCACTGAGCTAAGGGCCTTATTGTACATTGATTTTCCTGCCTCAGCTCTACTCCGACCCCCCTCTCACTGTGAATTCCTTGAGGAAAAAGACTGAGAGTTATAACTCAGAGTAAATGCTTAGCAAGTATTTTCTTGAAAGGTAGATAATAGAGCAGCCTATTTTACATATGAGGAAACTGAGCCCCAGAGGGGTCAACACACTTGTCCAGAGCTGGCGGGGAGCCCTGGGCCAGAATGACACTGTCTGTGCCCCACAGCACTGCCCACCCCCCATCGCTGATGACTCAGCATAAAGGGGTCCACCAGCACCGGCAGGTAATTGGCAAATGTAGCCAGAGGAAAAGAAAACTGGATGCTCCTACATTAATTCCACAGCCGCCTGCCTGGTCACATGGGAGGGTTACCCATGCCACTGTGATGTGCTTTTCATTAAAGCAGGTCTCCCTCGAAGGTAGTCTTTGAAATGTCAATTTTAATTAAAACCCTAATCCTAATAAGCACACACCATAGAATAAACCCAGCCAGAGCAGATTCCTGCTGGGTGAACTCCTCATATGCTTCTGTAGACAAAATTGTCTCCAGTAAGAGGGCATGTTCAGGAACATTCCGTCTACCAGGCAGCCTCCCTCAGAGAAGCGTCCCCAACATCACTGACTCTAGACTTCCAAAGACATAGCCCGGAGTGAAGTGCCAATTCAGGTCTCTTGCTAATAGGGAGTTGGTGCTTAACTAAATAGAATCAGAGAATTTTCAGCATTAGAAGGGACTCTGAGATCATCTGGTTCATGTCCTTTTACATATGGGGACATTGAGTCCTAAAGAGAGAAGGGGACAAAGACCTGCTGATAGCAGGAACCGGATCTGGCTACAGCTCAGCACAGTGCCCTGCCCAGTCATCACCCTACCAGCTTCACAAATTAGTAGTTGTGTATCTTGGGCAAATCTGTTTCCTTTCTGAGCTTCAAATTCCTTATCTATAAAATCGAAGGAGTTGGACTAGCGCAGTAATTCTCAGCCCTGATCCCACGTTAAAATCACCTGTAAAGCTTTTATGACTCCCAGTGCCTGAGCCTACCTGAGACCAATTCATCAGCGTCTCTGGGATGGGACCTGAACATGAATGGTTTATAAAGCTCTGCAGGTGATTCCGGTGTTTGTCCAGACTGCAAACCAGTAGACTAGATAATCACAACATCTCTCTTTTGCTCTAACATTTTATGAGTTCAGAATTCCTCTTCCTGGAACCCTCCATACCCCGTCCATTCCCACGCCACACCCCCTGCACATACGCCCAGACACACACACGTACCCACGACTGATTTGAGCAATTCCTTCTCGCACTCTAGTCCCAGCTTAAATATCCCTTCATTAGACTGAGTGAGGAAGGCAGTCTCTGATGAGTCCTGCCTCCTGCTGTCAAGCTGCTGATCTCACCCATGCTGAGTTTCCTGGCTCTGGGTCCCAGCATTTGGAACCCTGGGTTTTCTATCCAGTTGTATGATGGAACTTTTTCTCCTTCCCCAGGCCTGGGCTGGTTGCTCTG